>VYZT01050158.1:0-41317 GCA_013400735.1 Pomatostomus ruficeps | reverse complement strand
TTTAAATACAGACAATCAGCACAATTTGTCTGTCTGTTGCATAAAAATATTTGTAACTGTCATTGGGTGCACTTATGCTCTCTTAGTTAAAGATGCTCTCCCGAGATCACGCCATTTTCTTAAATAAGAGACCAAAAAAAGAGAGTGGAAGGTTCACCTACTTCCATTTGTTTAACAGATGACTCCAGAAATGCTGCTCAGTTAGGAGCTAGAAGGAATTCTCTTTTGCTTTGTTTCTTTGGTTTCAGCAACAGGCAAAGAGGTATTTGACTTTCTGTACGACAGGAATGCACCATAAAGTGCATAATGGACATAATGGAAATGTCAGTTTTTAATTTGACCTAATCCCCAGATTCTGCCCACAACAAAGACAAATCAAGGCACTTCAACTGCAGCCTATCAAGCTAAGGAAAGGAAAAAAATAAAGAAAGAAAAAAGAGAAATTGTCTGATGCCAAGGAACTTAACTGCAGACCACTCTGTGAACCACAGCACGTAACCAGACACTTTGGTTCCCTGGCACCCTATCACCGAAAAGTCTCTGCCATGATAAAGAAACACAAAAACATGTCCAAAAATAAATTCAGCATTCCTTAAGTGTCACACTATTCACTGCTTGTACAACATACTTAACAGGATAGCTATGCTTGACTAGAGAAACACAATGGAATTCTCTTTAATAACCTCTTTTAAGTAAGCCACAAACTTGACCTAAAACAAAAATAAGTAAAAATTTCTACATACAAACCATTCAACAGCACAAAACTGGTCTTTTTATCCAAATTATTTTGTAACAGCAGATTTGTCAGATACTTCCCAGACTCAGAGCTCATAGTAAAAAACCCAATTAAATAAAAAAGTTTAAATTCAAATAATTTGAAAATATAAACAGAATAAAGACACAGAGTATGGTGCCCAGAGAGAAGGCAATAACAGAGGTTAGGGATGGGAAGGAGGGTTCAAAGGCAAAGGTGCTACAGGGATGTTAAATTCCTGAAGCAGCTTGAGAGAGGAAACCTGGATGAGATTGGTAAAATGTTCTTGTTGGCTACTATGCACTTCTCCGAAGTCGATTATTTTGTTGAAGGAAGCTAAAACAAAGAAACTAATTTGGTAAAGTTGGACTTAAAATGGAAAGAGAAAGCCATAGAAGGTTCCAAAACATCTGTGGTTCATTACGGGTAGCAGAAGTGGCTGAAAAAAAATTAATTTCTAAGTTTCCTTTGCAGAACCAAGGCCTTAAGGCTAAAAGTCAAGCTGCACAGTGAAAGGAAACGTTGCCACTTCACCAAGGAGAGCCTCCAGACAATGCTGGGGTACAAAAAGCAACCCAGATCTGTGCAGTGGCTTCTTCTCACTTACAGAGATTAAAAAAAGTAGGGTAGATCTGCAGAGCAGCTCTTGGCCAATATTCAACAAAGCTCATTTAACTCCTGAAGCAGCCTGATGTGGCAGCTTATGGAGGCTTGATCCACTAATGGGAGAATTAGGCTTTTGTAATGTATGCTTAAGTATCAAATGCTGAGAGTCATTTCAATAATAAAATCATTAAAGAAATGATACATGGACGTATTAGGTCGATTAGGTAGACACAGGCAGACAGATTAGATGGGATGACCACAAAGAATAAAGTAAATATGAAATAGAGAAAAGTAAAGGGCAGAAAATTGAATCTAAAAGAATATTATAGATATATGAACTTGGCAAATAACTGGATTGATTCCCCTGAAGAAAGAAATATTAAGCTGGTCAAATAAAAGCTGGTAACTCACTTTTCCCTTTTACTTTAATCTCTGACTTTATATGGTGTAAACACTACAAAAATTAGGGAAAAGCAAGTGTTCAGAATGTAACTATGGAAATTACAGGCTGACAACCATCAATTACAGAATAAATGCTGTTCAAAAGCAGATGTAATAATAGCTGGCAAGAAACATTAATACAGTTTGACCTACAGTTTTATTTACTTCTTTCAGGCAACCTGAATGTCATGGTGCTTACATAAACAATGCTTACTGCTTTGAACTTCAATAAAACACAGCAAGAGTTAATTAAAATGATACAATCAAGGCATATCTCTTTCGATATAATAGACAGAACAATAAAGGGAGACTGTTTATTATAGATTCTAATAATTATTCACAAAAAGTATACAGTGAAAGACTAGGTTTTAATTTTAAAGATAACTTCTTGAGCTGAAAAATCTCCTTGCTTTGATGTTTGCTAGCTGCTGAAATTCACGCATTTGGGTGCAGAGGCTTTGGCAAACAAACCCTTAATACACACGGATGAAAAGCTATTTTCAATAACATTAATGTTTAACGCAAACTGCTAAAAGCAAGAAAATTCAAAGTTAAGGCTGACAACTCCATTTTTAGCTTAGAGATCAGAGTTTAAAAAGCTCCAGCCTCTTATGCCAGAACTGCTGTAAGATTGCATTCAGAATATCTCAGCTTTTGTTTCATTTTCCATTCTCTGATTTTTTCCATTAACGTGCAGACTTGGAGGATTTTGTCCTATTTTAGTATGTTGTTGTGATGGGATCGCCTTTGTTCCTTTCATCACCCAAGAGCCATCAACAGAAGGAACAGAAGTAGCTCCTGTTATGAAACCTCCTGTTGTAAGGCATCATCCACCTTTCCAACAGCAGCCACTGTGGCCTCAGGCTCCCCTTTCAGCAAGGCGGGAGTCAGGAAACTAAAGAATTTCCAACAATCCAAAGTGTTGTGAGGTACAGAGCATCTCCAGGAAGGTTCTCCCATAAGGAGCCAGGTTTATGTCCAGCTTAATCAAACCCAAATTCCACATCTGCTTGTCAATAAAGGTGGCCAGCAAGGGAAATTGTATTCTAAGTTAAAAAGTTTGAACTTTTCCATTTTTGGTTGGGGTGTTGTTTTGCTTTTTTCCTTGGGAGCAGGAGATATTATCTTTGAATGAATTCATCTGAAACAAACAAAGCTGCCTTCATCAACTAAGAAATATTGGATCTACAACCTCCTTTCCTCCAATTGCCCTTTTCCTTCACTGTCACATTCGTCTGACATGAAAGAAAAGAGAAAAAAAAAAAAAGAAAAAAGAAAAAAAAAGAAACCCAAGCATTTATTTTAATTTCTTCTTTTTCTGTTTTTTTAGATATCAAGTGAGTTAGAATCTAAAATGCTTATTGAAACTAAATTCCTAAAAATACTGAAGACCTGCTTCTAATTACAAATATGATTTGAATAAAAGTAGTCTGTGAGCTGGTTAGTCTACCTTGGATGTTTTCTCACAAATTCCTTTTTCTACGCTGGTACCACACTGCTGTGTCCTCTGTGCCAGATGAAGCCCTGGCTGCACACAAGGCTCCTTTCACAGATCTGACTTCTACACAGATCAGCAACTGTGCTGTGGCTCTTCCAGTGATCAGGCTCACAGCACTTGGAGAACTTTTACTGCCCTGGTTTTTCACAAGCTTTGCTTTTAAAAAAAACCAATAACAATTTAAAAATCTAGGTTATTCAAGTAAGAAGTAGCCTTCACAGGTCCAGAGAAAGGTTTGCAACTGTGATCTTAAAACAATCTTTAGGTTTCCCCAACAGAAAGTAAATGAAAACACAGTGAGAGTTTTATTTAATGATCATGGCACTTTTAGCCCAGGAGATTAATGGGAGTTTCCCGAATGGAATATCCCTTTGGCCAGGCCAGGTCAGCTGTCCTTGTCTCCGTGTGCAGCTCCTCACTGGCAGAGCACGGGAAACTCAACCGTCCTTGATTTAAGGTAAGCACAGCTCAGCAACAACTAAAACATCCCCATGTTATCAATGTCATTGTCATCCTAAATCCAAACCACAGCACTGCACCTGATGCAGGGGAGAAAATTAACTCTATCCCAGACAACACCAAGACAAGAGATAAAACTTTACTTAAACTTTATCAAATCACACTAAACTTGTGAAGTGTTCTACAAGTGGTGGGAAATGCCCCTTGTTAAGGAGACTCATCCCCTTGCAGATGAGACTCTGGTCCCACTGAATTCAGAAATCAACAGGAGATTGTCCCTCACGTACCTCCCAAAACTCTGTGACTTCCAGCTCTGCTGGGTGCAAATCAAAGCCCCCACTGCCATCTTCAGCAGCAAGTCCCACACCACCCACTTCTGGTTTTGGTTTTAAGGCAGAGGTAACAACACTCAGGACAGATCTGTATCCATGGCATGTACCTTAAAATAACGACGCAGCACTACAGCTCATCCTTTCTTAATTATTGCTTTTTAGAGGGGGCAATTCTTCTGCTGCATATTCACAAGTGCAGCAGCATGGCAGGGGAGTTGATGTGCAAAGACACGACTGGGTGTTATTCCCTACTAAAACAATTAGCTGCTGGCTAATTGGGATCACTACACCGGTGTAAGTGCTGGAAATAGTTCTAATCAATTATTATAATAATGTACCAACTCATGGAGAATTTAAAGAAAAAATAAAATTCCAGGATGTAAAAAATTACTGAATTACAGTGCAATCTTTGGTGTTTTAATTGAGCAGTTTTCTCAGAATATGGGGGGAATGACTCATGCAGTTCCCCACCTCCACAAGCAAATTTTGCCAACCCATCTGCCACCCCAAATGTTTCGTCCAAAGCAACCCCATCGGTGGACTTCTGCTCCCTCTGCTGGATCTGCAAAAATAGAGATTAATAGACCCAAATCTGCTTCCTTGGGAGGCAAGAGCACGACTTCCACTGGTTTCATCACGAGCAGGACTCTGCCCTGGCACTGGCTCCAAAGTGGTGCTGACATCGCTGCTAACACTGACGTGCAAATAAGTAGCCAATAAACAGCTGCAATACTTCTAAATAAAAATAAACAAAACTTCCTAAGACCATGGCGCAAATTGGTTACAAACGAAAATTACTTAAGAGATTATAATTTTTGTTGATGCTCTCTGAACAGAAGTGCAATCAAAAGGAAATGCCAACTGCCATTTAAGTTTTCAGTGCTTTTCAACCTTTCCTGGTTGTTTCCTGCTAGCCCATGATCTCGCTGCAACACAGAGTGATGGCTCATTGCCACATGTGATGGGAGACAAAGAAAACACCCTCACAATGGACACTAAAGTTTTGCTTCTGCATTCCAAGTCAGAAACAAACAAATACGGAATTCCATTAAAACCTCTGTTCATGGGACTTTTTCTGGAGTCTCCACTATAGATGCTTTTACTGTCTGACTACTTAGAAATCACAAGTGTTGAACTGTTTAGTGACTCTGATCCTCCCATCAGTAAACTGATCTGGTGATAAAATGTAAAGGGTTTGTGGTATTTGCATTTTTACTCAGTTTAGTCACAGATCACAAAATAAATTAGTAAATTGAGCTACGAGGCTTCCAATTTGCAGCCTTCTAAATAATCATCTATGCTTAAATACACAAAGCCCTTCAAATGTAATGATTTCTTTGTCAACTAAAACAAAAATTCCATCCCCCAAATGCTTCCACACAATGAATGCTGTAAAGAAATCAGCCAAATCAAAGTGCAAAATTTCTTCTTAAACTCCAGATAATTACAAATATCAATGAACTGAAATGCTAAAATCACCCATGCTATTACTTCTGAGCTGTCAAACACTGTTGCTCCAGTTTCATAAAAGAGAACAGAGAGCTGTTTTCTTGTAGAAAAGATCAGAAATCCTGCCATGTACAGGTGACTGTATCACAAACATGAGCGTCACCAACGCCAGCAATTAGCATCATTACTGGCAGCATCTGAAAAGCAGCCAAATTCACAGACTGAACAAATCTTCCACTGCTCGGGTCCATCCTTCCAGGTCTGGGCTAAAGCACATCCGTGGCCCTTGCAGGGGAAGCTGCAGTGTTCCTGTCATGCCGTTTATCCAGTTTCTTCCACAACTGGCCCTGAAATATTCCATCTTCCCCAAAATATGGGGACTTGGCACATGAAATGTCAGGTCTCTCTTTAACATAAATTATTTTGTTAGATATGTGCAGGAGAACTATTTCAGCACAGCACAACTGTAGTTGTGTCAGAATTAGGTCACTCAGATGCTTAAGTTGTTATTGATGTGGCTCTGAATTGCCTCCTCCTGTAATTTTAGTTTATACACTCAAACCTTTTTTTGATAAACACAGGCATAAATCAACACAAATTCCAGGCGGGTTCTGTGATGTCTTACTTGGAATTTGCAATGTGTTAGGACAAATGTTACAGTTTCTCTTGACCGATATTAAAAATATTTAAATGTTTAAAATATGATTCCTTTCATTCATATGCTAATAACTATAAACACTGCTCCAGCCAACACATTACAAAAGCCTAAATGGATTTCACCAGGACTTTAGATCTTCTTAGTAAATTAGGTATAAGAGTTAGTAAATGGATGTGCTGAGGGCATTGTAAAGTTGCCAGTCAGCTGTGCAATAATAAAGGGACTACGCAGTCTTAAAAAGAAAAAAAAAAAAAAGAAAAAGACAAATGTGCCATGGGAGTCTAAAAAAAAATAATTTAAAAAAAAATCACAGAAACTCTGTATTCCACTGGGTACACAAATCCTTTGGTGGGGTTATATTTCCTGCACGTATCAGAGAAATATTAAGAGGAAAGAGTGTGAGGTTTCAGCTGGCAAGGCTTTGTTTCCGCGCGTGTGATTTGTCCGTTGTCAGCGCTGAAGGGGTGCAAGCACACGCTGGATCCATCCCTGCACATTCCTGCCTGATGCTAATCTCCCCTCTTCACTCTGATATTTCCCAACAATAGTGGTCATCTAAATGCTGCTAATCCTTTTAGCACGCACTAATAATTATGCATTAGCACAAATAATATTAAAGCTTTTTTCAAATAATTACATATATAATGGATGTGTCTTTAAAAAGTTGTTTACAGCTAATTAACCAATGAATAATTGGTTTCTCTTCCTGAAGCAGGAGAAACCTTGTCTTGGAGTCACAGTTAAAAATGCTTTCTCTCTCCCTTCTTTAAAACAGTTTTACAGATGTTGTTAGCAATTAAAACTGTTAAAATGCTATTAAACCAAAATTTCTTTATTAAAGGGATTACTCAACCCAGCTGAATCGTTTTTTAAAGTACTGGATCATTTCAAATAATTTCCAATTTGGATGATCAGTGAATGGTCTGAACACACCAAGACCCTGTTCTGAACAGTTCAGATCCTTTAGTACCACAACACAGGCTGCTTGTTGCTATATGACTGGTTTAATTGTGGGCTGTAATAAAGGTCATAATTAATATCCCAACACAGACACTAACAAACAATTTTAAATTGCCAGCATAATCAAATGATGCAAACATCTATGAGCTACAAAAGTTCATTGCCGCAACTGACAATTTCTTAATTGTATTCAGTCATTCATGGAAATTTTATTAACATCGAACTGATGTATCCTGCCCTTACTCTGTCACAACACCAGGGATCTAATTTCATTATTTTCCACAAGATTTGCTTGACTACTGCCATGATTCTAATATTGCTTTAGTCCAGATGTTTATGCTATTTAAATTAGGAAGAAAAGGCTTTTGGGTAAACACAATTAAAGAAGTTTCTTTTTTTTTCCATTCCAAATTTAGTTTAACAATCTTCTTTTAATTAATGAATATAGCTGCAAAGTAGATGGGTTTTTCCCCCTCATTTTTTATGCTCATTCCCCACTGTGTGCAACATACATTGAGTGTATGGCTTCAGCTTTTCTAAATATAACAACCTTTTAATTTTTCACTTACATTTGAGTGCTCATTAAAGTGAAAGATAGCAGGGCATGACAACTGCACTTTTCCTCCTTTTACTCTTAAATCAACCCGAAATATATTTTGAGCATAAAAGAAACAGTTTAAATCTTTCTCCCTCCTCCCATGGCGTTACCCCCCTGAAGTGCATCTATGACTGAAGGATAACCCATATTTCTGGTGCCTTAAGTGTTCAAAATTATTGTACAGCACCAATTCTGTGTGACAGCAGAGGAATCGGTAGGGTTGGAACACAGGCATTCAAAGGATTTTGTTTCTGCTTTTTGATATCACTTGAATACATTCATTTTCTCCTCCTGCTGGACAACAGCATTTCATTCATATCAAATCTCTTTTCTAGGAAACAATGCTCTGATGGCTAGAGTAGGATTCCCCTCCTTTTGTCTGTCTTAAAACAAGCTGGTTTCCATATAAAAACGTGAATTTTTGCATGAAAGAGCTAATAAAAATATGCAGGCTTTTTCTTATGAGGCACAGTATTATTTTAGTAAGGTCAAAACATGCCCAAAGAGTGAGCAACACCAGAGCCTTACACCAGAGCTCTACACCAGCTTTACACACTGAAGATTATTCCTAAGTGCAAAACTTGAAAACTTCACTGTGCAGAGCACAGCCTTTCAAAAATAATAGTCGTAGTCTTTCCAAAAACTGTCTTGAGACAGTATTTTTGAGGGATCTGAACAAGAATTTTCAAACCAGCATTTTGTCAACATTTGTAAAAAGCCTGAATAATGTGTGTGATTTGAGCCGACTGGAGATTCACGCTGCGCTGTGCCAGACACTCATCAGATGCACTGAAAACTTCCTGCTGTAATTAGTTAGCAACTGCTTTTGTAATTCACCAGCACAAAGATATTTATAAATACCCTCAGTATTTGCTGTCCTTACGGAATGGGGTATTTATTCTGTGTGCAGAAGAGGTCACTGCCACCTTTCCACTCAACAAATCCCTCCCCTCCCCAAAACTGTGGGTGAAGGGTGCCACAACCCGACTGAGCTACACTATTATTCCTTTTGTATATCCCACAAACTCCACTCTCAGTCCATCACCCACCAAATTTCCATGTGCAGGAACATTTGGGAAGCCAAAAGTCCGACTGGGCTGTTGTTGGGGCTGTTTTGTTTGGCTGAACTGAGGGCAGGGAGCTCTCCGAGCCCCCCGGGAGGCCGGCGGTGCAGCAGTGCTGCCAGCGGGGCGAGCTGCCCGTGCTAATGCTGCTCCATACTTTTCCCTGGTATTCTTTTGCATGGGACCAGGAATAAAATCCAGTGGGATTTGCACGTGCGGAGAACACACTGAAAAACTTTATTTAAAAAAAGAAAAAAACCAGGATGCCTTTACATTAAAGGAGTATAACACACCCACTGGAAAACGATCAGAACAGTTCCTGTGCACAATCCATTTGTATTTTCTGTAAAATACCTCCAAACCTCGGTGATATACCTTTAAGTGTTGCTCTAGTTCCATCATGTGCTGATAAGGAGATCTGTGTTTGGCAATCTTTCCAAGTATTCCATGTCAATTTTACAAAAACTAAAAATATTGTTGAAAAAATATTATCCCAAGAACATACGTAAAATTATAAATATTCAGCACATCAAGCTTTTGATATACTTTAGTGCACATGAACTGAGTAGCTGTCAAAATTACAACAGGCAACTCAAGTAATTATGCAGATTTATGCAAAACATTAACAAGAAGAATTAAATGCACAAATGAGGTGGCTACACTTGAATTGTTAAGATTATGAATAATTACCATGAATCTTTTTGCTCTTAATATAACTTGTTTTTGATAAACAAAGCCTTAATTATCAGAATACTTTTGAGAATTTTGGTGACCTTCATTAATCTTACAAAACAAGTCTCTAGTGTTCTGCATTGTAAAAGGCACATGCTTAGAATAAGTACACAAACCATGGGAAAAGCATATGTTAATGGCTACTACAAACCAGTGAAGGATACCTCAGGTTGGAAGTAGACGGCATTCTGCACACGTAGGTGAAATAATATTGAGTATTTGGAAGTACTCCGGGCTGAATAATATCTGACAAAGGCTAGGAGAAGGCTGCTATATGAGAAATTATTTCATTTTGCAAAATAACAGGTTATTTTAAGAATAGAAGTGAAATATCAGCCTACTAATTTCTCATCTCGGAGATACAGGAAGTGCAATAAATCATTTACCAAAGCAACAGAGAACCCCAAACATCCCCACCCCCACCCTGCAGCCCAGATTTGTCATCTCCTCCAAGGTTCAGCGTTCCCGAGGTGAACGTTGCTGCCACACATCCGCATTTTCCGCACTCGCATGCAGCTGCCAGGCAGGACGCGGGGAGCGATTCTCCCTCTGCTTCGTCGGTGGATTCGACACTGCCCTCTCCCTTCCCAAGGAACAGTGAGACCTCTCCACATCCCCTCAGTTAATTTCAGAATTAATTTGCAACGCTGTCATCGACAGTGTAACAATCCACTGCTCAACAGTTGCGATTCTTCATAACACTGTCAAACTCCCAGCTGCCACCATGGCAGCCGCTTCACCCAGGCCCAGCCACTCTGCCTTGGGACCAGGAGTAAAGGAGAACTTTGGAAGCATTAAGTCTTTAATGCCAGCCACACTCTGCCTTCCCTAGAGAGCAAGCTGTCAGATCAATGGCGGGTTTGTCATAAAATCTCTCCCAGGGACTTGAATTTGTTTTGACAAATGTCAAATAGCTTTGATGCATAAAAATTAACTTAAGGAGGTCATAATTAGACAAAATCCAAACTTGCATTTTGCTGGTACTTGCATCACTTTATGTCCTTGCATAACAAGACTAAAGCAAACACTGTCTGGACAGCTGGAGCCCTGGACAGCAGGAGCCTCTGCTTGGAATTCATAGAGCAACCAAAATCTTGGTGTCCATGAGGAAGGGCACGGGCTTGGCTGCACTTCCAAGAAAAGGCTTGCCTGGCTTGTTTTATGTAACACAGCCAAGCCTGGGTCACCATCACTACCCCACCCAGTCCTGCCTCCCAGCTCCAGTGGGGAAGAAACCCCTCTCACAGGGACACCACTCCTCCTCCCCACACGGTGTAGCCATGCTGGCCACAAACTCTCCTTCTCCTGATCTCAGACCTCCCCTCAAGCACATACTCAGGCACGAACCCAGGGTTTGCTGCCTTTTCCCCCATCACTGCTCCCCTCTCCCCATGCCGGGCAGCGCTGCAGCTCCCTGCTCAGCCTCTCTGAGAACTCCAGACAGGAAACATTTCACTAGAAATGTTTCATCTACTTGGTAGTGGTTGGAAGAAGAGGTTTTCAGCAAAATAAAGCAAGAGGGTCAGGAAGAGACCCATGACAAGTTCAGATTTCCTAAAGATGCCACACTAACAGGCTCACTTGATGGGACTGTGCTCCCTGTGCCACAGAGCAGACACTATGTGCTTCCCAACTTATTCCCTCTCCTCTCAATGCCCCTCTTCCTTGGAGGGGTCACTTTTGTTGTTGTAAAGGTAGACCAGTTTTTACAGCCACTCAGTCCTGGGTTCCTTTTACAAAAACACTGATTAGAATATCAATTCCCAGGACTTTTTTCTCCTGGCGAAACTGATATTCAACAAGTGGGTATTGCATCAAGGCCTCCAAATCATTTCACATCAGCCAGCACATAGGAAACACTTCCCATTCCCAAACATCACTTCTGCCTATAGAACAAGATCACAGGGGCACATTCTGCTGATGTCCCCACACTGCATTCCTGAACTTCCAAGAGGTCTCCATCACTTCCTTAGAATACAGCAAACAATTCACTCCTCCTGCCCTATGGGGTAAATATTTTGGGTAGCATAGTAAGGAACTCCAGAATTCCAGCTGAACTGCACAAATAAATAAGCAGTGAGACTCTCTGCCATGTGTTTTGTTTGCTTTGTGAGGTGCAGGTGAGCTTGAAAGCTTCAGTCATTCAGAATCATGTGAATCAACACTAACCTTCCTCAGCAGAAGAAAATCCCGATGTCCAGTGATGTCAACAGTAAACTGCAGTTGGGATCAGAGTGTCACAGTTTTCCTGCCTAAGTCACTGCCTTCCACAGAGCCACCAACAGAATCCCAGCTTGCGAGAGGAAGATGAGAGAGACAGGCAGAGATCAAACCCAGATGGAAATTATAAAATGGGTGGATTTAGTGTACTACCAAGGGAAAAGCAGGTAGTTTAAAATCCATGCCTTTATACAGTCACAGAAATCAAAGAACAGCCACTTGGGTGGTATCAAGTTACTTTTCCAGAACTGCTCAAAGCAAACACACACTGACGGCCTCAGACCTTACATGGACTATTCCTATATAGCTCTGATTTTTATAGTCATGTAAAAATAAAAAATATTGGAAAAGAGGAGCCTTCCCATGAAAATTCTGACAGAATCTTAATGGTAGCAGCACTACTGGGAGCTGCTATAATAATAATGTTCTTCCTGCTACTTGTGCCTATTTTCTTTTGATACCGTACTAGCAGCAGTGATTTCCTAGATAATGAGCCTGTTGTGGAGAAGGGCTAATTTAGAAAATCAGAATGGGGTTACCACCAGCAGACATTGTTTTCTTAATAAATGATCATTTTATTTTGAATAAATGTGAAGTTATACTCTGTCAAGATGTTCTTGCTTTACATGAAATTTCCCAGTATCCAAAAGGTTAGTATAACATTTGTCCTTAAACAGACAGTGTTGACATAATTTTTCCTGCTTCCTTACGCAAAAGCATGAGAAGAAAAGAACTTTACTAAGGAGATAACGTTTATTTAGAGACACAAGGAATTACTAAGTAGCTACCAGCACCTTTTTTCCCACTGGAGTTTGAGCAGGGTGACCACAAAACACCACACAGCATTTAAGGGACCAAAACGGCACATAGATCATGACCATACAAGAACAATCAAAGTTGACTGGTTGAGGATTTCAAACTGCACCAGAAGAGAATTTGCAGCCTGATTTATACTGGATTCATCAGGCTGGACTGCATCAAGCTTGCACCAGAGACTTGATGTGGGCTGTTGAGCCATATATTGATCGAAAATGTTGTATTATCTAAATCAAACTCCCAGTGCTGCTCGTGCTTGAGTACAGACCATCCTCTACTACAAAAAATTCCTGAAATAATTCAGGTGTAAGCCCAGCAACATCCACCAGCAGGAGAAGAAAGAAAGAAGCCATTCCTTAGATTTGTTGGGATATCTTCATCAGGGTTACAGGGATATGATCTGCAGGCTGTGTGGATTTCAAAGCAGCAAGTTTAGCATAAGCTGGAGGGATCCAGAACTGCAGCAACAGCTGCGACGCTCATCGAGCTCCGTAACAAGCTTTGCAAATCGTTTGCTGTTGGCACCTGGCTCTATCATTAAGAACAAAAACCCACAGCAAACAAGAAAAAAAAAAAACGAAATAATGACAGATTCTCTCTGGAAAAAAATAAAAATAAAAAACAACAACAAAAACCCAACATCATAAAAACACCAAGCAAGCAAACATTTGACTCATTCTCATCTCTTATGATTTCTAGACAACTTAATCTTCCTTCAACTGAGCCTTCCCTTGAACAACATGTTTTTATCCCAGAAAGCTCATAGATGTCTGCTTTGGATAGACCAGTTCTACTTTGGACCTAACAGGTAAGTGAAAACCTGAGATCCCACCACTTTTTATCAGCGTTGTCTTAAGCGTGACCATTTTAGCATTCAATAAACCCCAAGAGCAGTAGTGCAAGCCAGCAGAGAGCTCTTGTCTCAGGGTTAACATCCTGTCACACAGACAGGTGTTTCAAACACAAATCCAACAGATTAAGCCTTATCCAGAAGCCAGCCAGAGACCAGTTCCTAGGCCAGTGAACAGAAACCTATCAATCACACCATGAGAGTCAATCTGACCGTTGGCCTTGTCCCTTTTAAAGTGAGACTGAGTTTGGAGAGTAAGGTGAGCTCAGGATCAAGTTCCAAAAATGGATTCTACTACCCCAAATTCAACAGGAATGTCACAGTGAACTGAAAGAAGTATCCTGTCAGATACTGGAACATAAAAAAAAGTGTCTCCCATCATCAAGCCTTTCCAAAAATACAAATATATTGAATTCAGAGAAAATCAAAATGTCAAGAGCAACTTGGCCTTCAAGTTCCCTTTAAAGCCCTCCATCAAATCCTAAAGCCCCCAACAAGTAGACTAAAGGCTCTCCTTTCTTTTGGAAGATGCATAATTGAGGTTTGCTCTTAAAAGAAGATAAAAATAAACAAACATTATTAGAGGGAATTCATTCCCAGAGAGCTTTTACAGCTGAACATTTATCAGTGTACGGAAGATGTTACATAAAGTGCTTTTTAATCAAAATTCTCTTGATCACCAACACAATTTTTCACCTCTTTGAGCACTTCTCTCCAGATCTCTGTGGTTACACTTTCAACTTTTTAAGCATTAGTCTTTTGGTCTTGGTGCAAGACAGAGCAGCGATAGGAATTTCACAAAAACTCCTGCCGGCTCTACTCCCACTCCAGATGGATAAATACTGAGATAAACAGAAAAACTGATGCCCTTTGGGTCAAAATAGAACAAATTCTCTGCAGTAAAGACATTACCAAAAAGAATACTCCACACAGCTCTAGTCTGAAAACATGAAGAGTTCTGTGTAACAGCCTAGGGCTTTGTGCACACTTCTTTCTCCTCAGCTGCTGCTGGGTGAGCACACGCACGTGCAGTTACCCACAGTAATACACGGACTAATTGCTGTTTGCTAATGCCTTTACTTAGTTAATCTAGTCAGACATTTTGGGTTAGGGCAACACAGAAATCCCACTTCTGACATTAAAAAGAGATTAAAATATAAAGTGTTGGTTTTCCAAGCCAGTGACAACAATGACTTAAATGCCTAATCCCATTAATTACCACCAACGCTGAGGGTTTAGCAGTGCTGTTGCACTGAAGTGTCAGACAAACAATCAGGAGGGGTGTCTATCCTGTGCATTCACACAAGGCACACTTTGCTTCTAGAGCAACGGAAGCTCTCTGCAAAGCTCTGAAAATGGTCTTTAAAAACCTAAAACCCTAAGTTTGGTTCTGGGTGCATCTAGCTCTACCAAAAGTGTGTGTGTACATAAACTGCACATTGCTGAACATTCAGAAAGTTTTCAGAGCAGCATCAACTTGTCTGAGACATTTGGGTATCATGAGACACAAAACCTCACTCTTTTGCACCTTTAACCTTTATTTGAGGTTGAGCAGTCATTTTAAACTATATCTTCTTAATTGCAGTGAATTAAAATAACTCACTCACCGCAAAATGGTTTTAGGAATTCCCTTTAAAACTTCCTAGTTATTTCCAGCTGGTAGTTTAGGTAGTTTCAGCTTCCACTCCTTTGACTCTTGTTACACCTTGTTTTACTTTATGAATCCACGACTTTAAATAAAGCACTAAAACTCAATAAAATGATTCTGTATCAGAATGCCATCGGATCTGTATCAAAATGTCATCACGTGCAGATAATGCTGCAACACATTGAGGTACCTTGTGCACAGCATGAGTTTTCAGAAAAACAAAAATCCTGCAAGGAGAACAAGTTTGATGAGAAACAAAATGATTTCCATACCCTGGGATTCATCCCTGTTCTAGTGTGTTCTGTACACAGGGAATATCCAGTACAGATATTTTTGATATGAAAGATAAAGAGAGCTGCTCTCAACCTCGCAGCCCATATTCTGTGCATAACTGTGTCCTGTTTGGTTTGGAGAACTACTCAAATGTAGGGTAGTGTAATTAAGAGGTTTAAAAATATGATTTGTTAGAAAACATATGCGCTTGGTCAAAGAGGAGACCCAGACACAGCCAGAGCTTTATCCTGGTAAAACTAGCCCCTACAGGGCACCCATTCCAACTAAAATACAGGGCTGGGCTCAGTATTTTCAGGGTGTCTTCCATGCAGGAGGACTCAGTGAGTGCCCCAGACTGGGAATTGCACTTCAAATCTTCCTTTGAGAAGCGGTTTGAGGACTCAGAGCTCTGGAGAGCCTTTGCAGCACCAGTCTCTCCTGGAAGCTGGCACCTCTCTGACAGGCAGAAAGGGGGTGTGAAACAGTGCCTAATTCGGCAAACTCACACTGCACCAGGGGGTGTTGGCCACACTGTGCAAAAGATGTAGAAAAGTTCTTGTGTTTATTCATCTACGAAGATCCAACAGCTTCTGCTTAAGACAGAACTTTTTTTCCCCCTGCAATGGCTTTCTCCCACACTTCTGGATCCATGGATCCACACCATGTAAGGATACAATTCCCAGTACCATAAATATTCCATATTAAGAAACTGGTGAAAGTTTGAGTATTGGAAGTTTTAAGTGCAAGAAAACATGTACTAGTAAACTCAGAAATAGGAGAGAACCTTGAAACACATCATTTCACTTAATATCCTTTTTTTCAAAGCATAAAATACACCCCATGCAAATGTAAAGAAATCACAGTGACAGTATACAGTCCCCGAGTCCTACAGTTGCTTTGTTTTCAAATTTAACAGTTAATTTTTTCCATCAGTCATTTGAGCAGATGATAAGTGGGAAGGGATTTTAGTCATAAAAACTATCATTTGTAAAGGCCTCATTTAAATATGCCTTAATTAGCATTTTCATAACTGAGTTATCAGGTTTCCATTAAACTCTGAAATTCTCACTTCTGTTCCCACTGGACAGATGTCCACATTGCAAAAATAAAAACTGTACAAAATCTTACAACACTATAGTTGGCAGTAGCTGGAAAACAGTCTGGGAAGAGAGAATGAACGGCAAGAGCCAATCTTTTACCACCGTTTTCTGCACTGAATCCAACCATTGAGACAGTGTGAGAAAGTTGGTACTATCGGTAAAGAGAAAGTTTCTTGAGCAAGCAAAAGACAGGACTCCTGTCCTTTTGGCAAGTCAAGCTGATATCTTCAATTTGTACTGTGCAAAAGAAAAGGAAATAAACAGAAACTCTGAAAAGTTACAGAATTTCTCAAACTTTTCTCCCTGCAGATTATATCACATCTAAGAAATGAAGATGACATTCCTGGGCAGTCTTGGAATGATCCAGATCTGGCACGCTTTGCGGAACTCTTCTTTCTCAAGACAGAAAAGTACTGAACTTTTTCCTTCACTGGAACTACAATGTTTAGAAAAAAATCCAAACCCATGAAATTCAAACCCATTCTAGTCCAAAATTCAAAAGAAGTAATCTGCAGTCAAGCTAAAATGCAAAAGCCTAAATACATATAACACTTAAAAATTATATAAACAACCTTTTTCTTCTTTTGAGCTCCAGTACACAGAATATTCAGCTATAATCATTGCTTTGGAAAATGCATGATTTATACTGCACAAAATACTTGGAAAAATAAAAAAGCCCTCAAAATACATTTTCTCCACTCAACAAAGAAGAAATATCAGGCTCAATCAGGACATTGCAGCATTATTTGCACCAGTCATGATAAGTCAATTTTGGCTTAAACCATGATTGTTATAAACACTCACAAAACATATTATTTCCCAGATGGCAATCTTACTCAAGCAAATACATCAAACTTCTGTTTCATTATTATCAAATAAGGATGAACTTATCACTGGGATAACCCCTAGCAGTTAAACAAACCCTCCTCTGCAAACCAGCATTGTGGTTTGTGTTCTTTGAGACCTCTTTTGCCAGGGCCAAGACTTGAGGAGAAATGCCTCTGTTTCCCTGTTATGCTGAATGCTTCCCAAAAGGAGGAGTTGGCAGCGGTGGCTTTGGGTTTGACTCCCAGCTGTGGAGCTGGGACCTGACCGAAGTAAGCATGGGGCTGCTGAGGGTTTGATGGAAATGCGAGGCTGCCTTTAGCAATAACAGCGTAGAAAAGTGCAAAGACACGATGGGCTGAATTCATGACGTACATTGAGGCACATACAGGCAGATTTATGGGTTGGCTACAGCACAGCGAACTCGGCCTGGCTGCAAAACGTCCTGGCTGCTAATGCTGACTCTGCCCTTGATTTGCTCTGGGACCTGAGGCAATTCACTATTGCCAAAATCTCCCACCTTAGGCACCTTATTCATATTTAAACCCTTAAACAGTGACCTGATTTCCAAGGTGTTGAACATGCACCACCCCCAATGAACAGGATATTATAAACACTCCTGCAATATTAATGCAGGAAGCCAAATTTAGGTTAATTTTGTATAAATGCAGCCATGGTCACTCTTTTCCAAACCACCAGTGTTCCCCCACAAATCCAACATATTACTGCTTCAGAAGAGGAAAGCTTCTGACAAGAAATTATGCAAGATAACACAACAGGCAAAGGATCTGCATTTCTTGGGACAGGATCCATACATGTGTGCATATAAATACATACATATGTACATATAACTGTACCTATATAGGAAGATTTTGAGGAAATCATGAGAAATAGGAGGGAACATTCAACAGAACTTTTAAGACAGGGAAAAGTGCAGTGAAAATCCTCCTGGGAGTCACAGCAATGCTGCAGCTTGCCTTCTTTTTCCCTTGAATTTCTTCCAAGACTCTTTAGGTATCTGATTAATTACAGAGATGAAGACAAAACCAGGAGGCAGTAGCTTAACTCTCTTCCCGGATGGATGAAATTCTTTCAGCAAATTATTACTTGGGGGCTCCATGCTGCTCCTTTTTGCAGCATGCCATGGAAATAAGGAATGTCTTTTCAGGAAGCTATAGCTCACAGGCTGGGAAGCACAGTGTGGATGTCTTAACAAGGAGATGGACACAACTCTCCCTACAAATTCCAGGGATAAGGCCTTGCCTCCTCCACAGCCTCTCTCTTTCCTTTGCCCCTGCCTTTCTCCCAAGAGCATTACCAGGTGTGCATAAGCCAGACTGGAGATGAAATGTATACTTTTAAGATCAATTAATTCTTATCATGTACTGTGTGTTTTAAAAGATCATTTTACCATAGTCCTGTACTTCATACAAAAATACCATCAAGTAATGAAGCCTCCAGTTCAGGGATTTGATGCTTTTCATAACATTTGCCAAGCAACTATCCAGACACCCTGGCTTCCATTTTAAGATGTTCCAGTGCCTCTGGAGAGAGCAGGCAATCATGGAGTTATAAAGGCACCTAAGGACATTGTCTAAAACAGTCATTACATATGATTTTTAATCCAAGTATTCACAGTTATAACTTTAATAGGCATTAAAGAAAAAATAAAAATGAAATATTTTTACTCTTACAGAGAATTAAAGTGTGAACTCCTGGTTTCCTCTCAGGTCCATTTCCCCCTCCCTTCAGAGTCAGTCCTGAGGACAGTTCTGAAGTCCCTGTCAAGTGTGAAAATTCACTCTAAATCAGTGCTTCCAGCAGACCTCTGGAAGTTTCCACGGTGTTTCCAAATAACAAGAGAAGTACTTAGGGCAGAAATAAAGTTATTGAATATTTAAAAGGAAGGACAAAATGAGTGTGATGGCTGCCCTGCCAGACACTTGAGTGGCCTGAAGCATCTGGGCCTTGGTTGATACTGAGCAGTGGGACCATGGGTATGTTCAGGAAGAGGGACAATGTTTCTGGTGGAAAACCAGCCAGCCCATCACCTTGGTTCAATCCCTCCAACACCAGCTTTAAGCTCTCCCCATGGCCTAAGTGTACTCCTGAGTGAACTGCGTCTTTAAAACCCAGATGTTCGTTTGTGCACAGGAGCTGCCATCACATCACTATTCAGACTCCATTGTGCAATGAACTCACAACTTGGATTTCTCTGTGTTATGCTCATCTTTGATTAGGAGCTGCTCATGCTGAAGATATGCTCAGCAAGAGAAATTAACTCGAGTGACTTGCATTATTTATCAGCACTAAGTCGGATGTACATTCATCATATGCCGTAAGTGGCACCACTACAGAGAAGACAAAATTAAAAACAGGACTTGCCCTCTCAGAAGGAAAAGGATTACCTTGTGTCATCACCTATGTGTGATATTTATTTTCTGCAACTGGTTTGTTTCAACTCCTATGCGATGGAATAAGGCTGATTTCAAGAGAGCTAAAGCTACTTAGGGTGTCCCTATATCAAACAAGAACCACACTTTAAGTCTTGGGCCAGATTCCACTCCTTTCAATGACACAGAAACCAGATTTAACACAAATTTCCTGTGGCCCTTGTTAAATTTCAGAAGGCCTTATTTTCCTTTAATTTGATGACTTGCCATAGAGAGATATATTAATATAATCTACCTTAGCAGGAGCAGCTCTCCTAAATAATCTATAAAAATACGTAGGGTCCCAGTTGGGCACACTGCTGACTTTTCTAAGAAGCTCAGACCCTGACTTTGCACACTTAAGTCAGCTTCTGAAAATAAAAAGGAGTGTGGAAAAGCCATATTGTGCAGAAATCTTCCCCACTAATTTCTTGCCTCTCAAAAAATCCAATCTTCGTTTAAGATTTTTAAAAAGCAGCTTCGTTATCACAACACAATAAATAATTAATGGTCATGGAAAGATTCTCCGCAGCAGCACTTCCATATTTCACACAAGCTGCAGCACCAATAATAGAAATACCACATCCTGATTCAAAATGGCCCTTTGCCATTTTGGACCTGGAGTTGAGTGGGAAACAGTGCGAAAAATAAACAAGGTTGATGAGTTAGAGTCAAAATAATCTTATTCTCACAAATACAGGACTAGATGATTTTTCTGGTTTTAATTTCTGAACTGATGTAATGGTAAAGGTCATATAGGGCAAGGTGGACAAACACTCACTGATATTCCTACAAGGTGACAGCAGGTAAACAGCATTTATTTATGAGATGATTAAAGACTCTAGGAAAAAAACCCCAACCAAACAAAACCCCCACAAAATGGTATTTTTATCTTGGAGAAAATTTTGCACAGTGGGACAGCAACATTAACTACTCAAAATTAGTAGCATGAAAATCAGGAATTCATATATATTCTAATGCCAGAACGCAGGTGGCAGCTTAATCAACCATATGTGTACTCACAGATTTCCCTGTCAAGGTTATGAACGTTTAAAGGCTTTTGCAACCCCTGACATCCACCAGGAAACATTTCCAGATGAAGCCTTGGACTCGTGTCACTCTGGAGCCCAGACAGCAGAATTGACCTGACTTTAAGTACTCTGTCCTAAAACAACTCATTCAGTGCCATGGCTGATGCTTAAACAGTCCTGCTTCTCCACTGACGCTGGGATCATCTCTTGGAGAGAGCATAAACTCTTTCTTTCCTTGAGATGAATTCTCTCCTCCATTATTAACTGCTGGTTTCTTGCTTCACCCAGGGGTTTGGCTGATTTTCCATGGCTAATTTTCCATGCAGACTCCATCAGACAGGGATTGCTCACTGTGTAGGCACATGGAGAACTGCAATGGCACCAGGAGCCCTGGGAACAGTTTGGATATATGTCTGGATGTGCATGTGAAATATCAATTCCCTGTCTCATAATGAGTTTTCTCCATGTGCCATCATACCTTGTCATTGTGTATCACCCATATATGATTTCCAAAGACAGCAGATAGTTTGTTCTATGATTTTTGTTTGATTAATACCAACGAAAAAGTTACTGTCTAGCAAAATAAACAAGACAAAGTAAAGACAAAAGTAAAATATTTCACATTACATGAAGGGTAGAGAAGGAGTATTTCAGCAAGGTTTCTACACTGTTGGGAGGAAGAAAGAAGTAAAAAAGAATATGCTCACCAACACCCTACAAAGGCTGACACTCTCTTACACTTGGAGAATTAAGGATTTCTTTTTTTTTACAGCATCAAGTACTTGTAGCTTTTCCTCCACCATTCAAACATCAACACTACACCACTCTGAAAAAGACCAAAAAGATCACTTTTGCTTCCTGAATGTTTTTGTTAATATTTATAGGTGTAAATCTATAGTACTGGGATAGTTTAGGAAACAGAGACGTACAATCTAAGAGTCAGAGGTTTCAAAATGTCTACAAAAATGTTCAAGGACAATGTTTGTAAAATACGAGAAAGTTAAATAAAGTACATCACCATTCTCTACTTCTATCTCACCTATAATTGCACTGAAGTTCTTCTTATCACTTCAATAACTAACAGTATCTTACCATGCAAATGCTTCTACATGACAATTAAAATCTCTGTTTGCCTTTGAGTAAATTTAAAGAGTTGTCTTTAATAAAACAGAATAAAGCAGAGGTGTCAAGTATCATCTCTTAACTACCAAGTACCCCCCTACTTACACAAAATTATACAGGATTAGTTTGCCTGGCAGTTTTAAAGCTACAATCTGGACTTTGTCAACTTTTTGGCACTAGAATTCAAATGAAACCCAAGAAGATTACAGCTGGCGGTGTCACTTTAATAGCAACTTTGCTGAGCAGCCTTCCAGAGAGTTCAGCTTCACCTGATATAAACCCCTGGATTGGGAAGGCTGCAAACTGGGAGTGTGAGGACTGCCAAGGACTGAGGCCACCTACAGCAGGCAGTGACAGCATTCCCACAGCCTGTTTGGCTCCCAAACTCCAGCGCCAGTGGCAGCAGGATAATGGGCAAGTGAGCTCTTGCTGCCACAGCTCCCTTGGGAGCGGCGTGGGATGGAGAGCTCGTGACCTGGCTGTGCTCTTTGGACATCTGTGCATTACCTACTGCCTTGTTGCAGGAAATGCCTGGACTGGGTTTTTTTCCTTGAGCAAATTTCAGCTGATTCACTACCACGACCTGTAAGCGAAGGAAACTCTATTTCTCTGCTCAGGACAGATCAGATGGGCAGAAATATCAGCTGGGCACAGGTAGAGCACAGAAGGGACAACTGCTGCACCTTCTGGTGGCACCACACGCAAACCACTCTCCTTAATTGCATCAGAAGCTTCTGGCAAAAGTTTTGCTCTCTGGAATTCTTTGAATTCTGTCTCTATTTTGGACTTGTGCTTTAAAAGTAAAATTCAGCACTGACAGCACATTGCTGGCTGATTTATAGAACAGTTGGTATAACTTCCCAAACAGGGTTACAGTGCTTAAGAATCAGGGCCAAATTTTGTTCTTATAAAACTGTTCATCCTTTCCCTAAACACCCTCGGGAAGGAACTCCAGCAGTGTCCAAAAGTAGCAGCATGGAGCAGCTCCAGGCTTGCCTCGCAGTGGGCTTCACAAAGCAGAAGGGTGGAAAAGAAACCTAACTTGAGATACATTCCCCAAGCCACAGCTCTGAATGGAAACTCTGCCTGAATCCAGGCTTTCCAGAATATCTCCCCAACCTTTAACACATAGGCAGTGGGGAAAGAAATAACAAACAATATAAGTGATAGAAGAAGAAAAAAGAGGAATTTAATGCAACTGGGACTGAAGGAAACATTTCTCTCAGCCTAATGCTTGGCCTTGCAATGAGCATAAAAAAGGATTTCTTATTTCAGTCTATGCTGGATGAAGAAAATTAAACAATTTTTAAAAGGCAAGACTACACAAGCTTATAAAATGCACTCTTAGAATGAGCTACATGAGCAATAGACCTAAAAAGCCTGAATTTTCTATTTCAAAGACTATATATTTTCATCTCTATCTCCAGTAAGGGCAAGAGAAACAGTTATCAAAAGGAGAAAGAAAAAAAAAAAGCAGCAGCAAAGGATAATGCATAATTCAGAGTCAGAAGTATTGGCCCTTGCCAGCTGGACAGCTACAGTAATCTCTCCAGTGGTTTATTCAGAATTTCCTCAAGTGAAAGACGACGGTTTGTTAAAAATGACACCTTAGGGATGCATATATAATCCCTCTCTGACTTCCATGTCATCTTTCCTCAGTTTACTTCAAGTCAAAATACATTCCTTTCCCTTGCTCCTAGCCCTGTAAGGTCAGCCCTGCTAATGAAAATCAAACTGTCTTTTTTCTGCTATCAACAATAGTCAGATAACAAAATACAGGTTCTGAACTTGGCATGTTTAGTGTTGGTGATGATGCATAAGCTGAGAGCAGACAGCTTCATTTTCTTTTAGCTGGGCTGACCCTGCAGAGAGGGAACTGGGGGAAAAAAACCCCAAAACAACAAAAAACTTCTAGTTTTGATTAGTAGGGAAAGAGTTGAGCAAATATGACATGACGTAGACGTCAGAGTGCATCATATAACTGCATGAACTGCAGTAATATTGAGAGAATATAAAGATATGTTAAAATTTGTGTAACCAACCCTTGGAATGCAGTTTATGATCTTTCGTGTCTTAATTACAGATATTAATACACTGATCAGAGACAGAGAGGAAACCAAGAAAGATGCCTACACCTATACAGCTGTTTTCTGTTATTTTTATCTCCTATGTAACTTCCAAAGCACACTTTTGAAGCTTTATAGCACACAGCACAAACTTCCTGACAATCAGAATAAAATAACACTCCAGTGCTGGAATTTGCCTGTACCAGGATGTGTAGAAGAGCATCAGGGTTGTTGTGGGTGACCCATAAAACGGCAGCACACCCATAACATTTTAGAACCTCACTGAAACAACTGCGCAATTACAGAACTTTCAACAGCAAGTGGGGTTTACAGTTATCATGTAACAGCATGAAATTACACAGAAATTACAGTTTAGTAGTGCTGCTAGTTTGCAGCTGATCAGGAGGCCTGTACCATGCCCTCCAGTGGGGAAAACTGGTGCCATGGCTAATTTTAAAACAAAAAATTGGCACTGCCCTGAGGCATCCCTCCACTGCCGCTCTGCTTCCCAACTGGGTGCAAGCAGGACCAACAATCCATCACTTTTGCTGTATCCCGAGATCCACAGAGCAATCTCAGCTGCCACTGGATACTCAGCAGGGCTGTGCTCAGTGACTCTCTTCTTCTGGGCTAAAAGGACAAACTCCAAATGTCCTGTCCATGCTTAGGGCAGGCTGCGAGTGCGGGGAAGGGACTAAAGGAAAATGGAATGGTTTGGGTTGGATGGGACCTTAAAGGTCATCTAATCCAACCATCTGCCATGGGCAGGGACACCTTCCACTAGCCCAGGTTGCTCCAAGCCCCATCCAACCTGGCCTTGGACACTTCCTGGGATGGGGCAGCCACAGCTTCTCTGGGAAACCTGTGCCAGGGCCTCCCCACCCTCACAGGGAAGAATTGCTTCCCAATATCCCATCTAACCCTGCCCTCTGTGACTTTAGAACCATTGCTCCCTGTCCTGTCATTATCTGCTCATAAATAATAAGACACATCTTCCCTCCCATATTCATGTGACTCCAAAAAATAAATTCCAGTTAATTTTATGTAGGATAAGAATATGATTTATCTGACAAAATCAATTTTCTTTTCTCTTGAATTTGATAACTTCTCATACAAATCAAAACCACTCCCCTAAAAAGTCTGAAACTTTAATTCTTTAGGGTATATCCATTCACAAAACATCCACTAAACTGAACAGGAATTTGGGTTATGGAGGTGTTCCAGCACAATGTTTTAAATAGACACTGACTGCACAGAGTATGTACCAGCACAGGGAAAAGACATACTCATCTGTGAGGGGCTATTGCAGCTCAGCTACTCTTCTAAATAAAGGGTGCCCAGGCTCTGCTGGGGTTAGTTATCAATGTTCTCGGCTTAATTTTAAAATCACTGATATTTATTTTGACTATTTTTATGATAGTCTTGGACTTCCTCCAAGAGCTACATGGGGTTTTTTTGGTTTTTTTTAGTAGAAAGATTTGCAGGGAATTTTAGGATATTCTTAAATGCGGGACAAAGGGAGACCCTGTACTTATAACAAATGCTGGGGGAAACCTCTAAAAGTCAGTTTGTTTGTGGGAACAGCATATATGACAAATTAAGGCAGGAATAACAAAGGAAATGTGCTCTGTATGCTGCAGTTCTTCTAAGTTATGATGAACTGTCTCCTGCTTTCTACTCCTGCCAAAAAATTTGTATTTTTGACTTTGTTCACAGTCAGAACTGCGAGCACATGACTCACCCATACAAGGTGGCAACCACTTAGGTTTTATTGGTGATGTTTTCCCAAACCATGCAAACATTCTGGGTGCTCAGACTGCCAGCATATGCTGGCTTCTTGTTTGCTTCTGCTCCCTGAGAAAGGAAAATAACTCTGCCATGCCTTGCTCCAAAGCTCCTTGTTCTGCAGGTCTCCTTTCTCCTGATCCAGGCCACCCCTGCTGTGGTAGTTCCCAGCAGGATGTGCTGACGCCATCTGACAAGTTTTGTGCTTATCCACAAAACTTGGCGACCTGAAGTGGCAAGGACAGAGCCTTTCCCACAGGGTGCCCCCAAATACCTGGGAAAGGGGGCTCTTCCTGCCTACCCAGCACTGCCCAGGGCCTCCCTTTGGACTCTGAGCCCAGCCAGATGCTCTCCTGGTCAAGCTGGGCTGAGTCAACACAAGGCTTGTTAAATCCAAAGCAAACTGATCCCTGCACGTGTTGGAATGTGCTTGGGAGAATCTGGGATTTCAGTACCAGGTCACAGGAAGCCACTATCAGCCCCAAAAGGCTCATTAGCAGCTGTTCTGAGGAAGGATTTTTCCTGGGTTCATCTTGTTCCTTTTTCCATCTTTAACACCAGATTCTCTGCCAAGAAAAATGAGCAGAGCTTTTTGACTCTCCACATTAGCCTGATTGAAGGTAAACCTCTTGTAAACTTTCCTCAAAAAACAGATACTAATTTTACTCTCTGAAATTTCTAATTTTTTTTTCACCTTCTCAAACTGAGAATACTTAGCAGTAGCATTCAACAGGAACAACAGCCATATTATGCTTCAAATACCAAATTCAACTGGTTTTATATGTTGCACAATTTAAAAAGCATTGAGCAAAATTTTCTTCACTCTCTTTAATTCTCTTTCCAAAAAAAAGGTTTCTACACTGCTTGTTACATTTTAACACAGGATTTCAACCTCTCGGATAAAAGTTGAAGCAAGTTCTGCATGAGAAAACTGGGAGCTATAATGTAAGAGCTTTGTAAAACCAACTGTAAAGTTTATAAACATGTGATATAAATTTTATACACGTGTGATGATATGTGCAACACACTAATGCAAAAAAACACCTTTGAAGTTCATTGGAGGCAGCCTGACACTGATTTTGCCAAGTTTTACAAAGCCACATTTTCTTGTATAAAATGAGTTTAAAAATGGGATTGTGAAGTATGGCAGTGGATGTAGAATGACCTGACCCATGCAAGCATTCCAGCCCTAGGTAATTAAATATCCTGATGGACCAGACTCTCCAGCTCTTGCGGGCCACCATATCCATGGAAAATGCCTTGGTGGGCAGGGATGCAACTCATAGGCACAAACAACCAAAAGAAACTGGCAACAAAAAAAATGCTTCCCAGGACTCCCTGCAGAGAAGTACAAATGGCACAGCTAACAATTCAGTCGCCCTACAAGCATTTGGGCTGGAAAAGACCTTTAAGATCATGGAGTAAAACAGCCACTAGCAAGTTTATCAGGAGAATTGCCTAAATCTGAAAGAGCAGCAGAGGAAACAAGCAGGAACTCAGGAAAACTCGTCAGATTCCAGCTATAAGAGGATTGCAGTAACCTTTTTATACTTCAGTGAGGATTTTACTGTCACTTCATTCAGAGTCAGTGAACACTCTCAGGATACACATTACAGCACTATCTGCTGAAGTGTTAGCCTTGCTTTAAAAGCATAAATGGCAGGGATTTGCTGGTTTTCAGCAAGTATCACCATGGTGAAACTCTGTCGAGGAATCACACTAACACAGGCAGGGCTGGCATAATGTTTTACCTTGTGCTATCACCAGGAGCCTGTAGTTAGGTCAGGATCACATGGAATTGCTGCGAGGAGGTCAGAGTGGCACATCTTGCAATATTAATTCAACATCCCCACCAACGGGCACAGAACAGGGCTGGAGCTCGGCAGCAATACAGCAGGAGCTCCTCAGTAGCTGGGAGAACAACACAGAGCGAGTCTGGATGCAAACACTGGAGCAGGGGAATGGATTTCTAGCCTTTGAACGAGCCAGTCTTCGCTCCAGTGAGTTGCAAGGAGTCCAAGAGGGAAAGCTGAACTCCATAAATTGTCCTTCACTAAACCCCTCAATCTAAATTTGGCAGATGATCTGACCTGGTCAATACCCTGACAGCACATGGTACTTGCTATCTATTTCTAGAAAATATACATCTTTGCAGAGGCTATTTAGAAGGGAGAAAGCCCATCCATTTCTGTCATGCAGAGAAAATGTTCCAAAATAAAAAGGAGCAATGAGACTTTCCTTCATGCTGCCTTGAAACTGCACTGCTTCACCTTACTGTTTTGATTGCCTATAATTTCAAGTTTCCAAGATTTATAAACGTGCTGCAAATGGAGGAAAACATTGCTACAAACATAGAGCTGTGTAGCACACTTCTAAACCTAGATCAGCCTTGCACTGCTTCCCTTAATTCCACCTCCACACGTCATCAGTGGCCAAACGCTTCTCAAACGCTTCAGAGGAGAACTCACACAGTGGGCGATTATGGCTCTCAGGGAAAGTTTCTTTTCAACTTTTCCAAGTCATAGATTTTAACTAATTCTCCAAGGCTGCTGCCAATACCGCTGCACATAGCTCTTTTCCCTTCACTCCAGACCCTTTTCCAAAGCTCGTTTGAAAGGCACCTTTTAAGTCTCCCAAACACACCCCCTTTTCCCAGCTGTGTCCCACCCTCATTACCTGTGCAAACCTCACTGAAGCCAGGGGGCTCCTCGTGTAAAGGACTTTGCTGTGCTTTAAGAACAAATTAAAGTGAAGAGTTGAAGATTTTAAGCCTTGCATTTTTTCAGATATTGATTTAGGAACCTAAATGTCATTATTATGATTCAGTGAGCTTTAAATTACTGTTAATTGGAAAAAAAAATTGCCCATCTCGGGCAATATACTATTCTTGAAATTAGGAGAGAAAAAAATACAAATTCAGACAACACAACAAAGCCACATCTTTTAAACACCCCCTAATTCAACCAGCACCCTGCATCTTACACCTAACATGACAGTTATGAAAACTACACTCTTTGACTGAGTAGCGGAATTAATTCCCACCTGAAACCTGCAGGATAGGCCAATGCATAAATTAAGTACTCTTGACTAAAACTACCTGCATTTTTATACTATTAACATTTTTTAACTCTAACCTTGCAGGATGAAATACGATTTTTCCAAGTAAACATTTCCCTAACATTTGCTCTCCATCTTACCCTTTTAGTTATACTAGAAGATGTAAAAGATATCCTGCACCAAATATTGAATTCAATATTTATCAGTGTGGCTGCAAGCCACTGAAGTCACTACTAAAAAACACAGTGAAAGAAAAAGCAGAATTTAATCTCACCTGCATTTTATTTTTCCAGCTTTCTATCTGGAAAGGAGAATAAACCAAAAATTGTCACCTGCCTCCCTTCTAAAAGCCCCACACAGCTGTTGGATTATTTCCCTCCACCACAGCTCGGTATTAAAGTGAAGCTTAAGGGTAGGGGGGTTTTTCTATCTTTTATCATCAGGGTTTAATAAGCATGAAAGTTCAGAAGGCAAGAAGAAAGAGCTATTTAATTGTTTTCATCCCAGAGGATATTCTGGCGTGAGGCAGTTGCCGATTCCTGCAGATAATACCGTAACTGTACATCTTCATATACACATTTCAATCCTTCCCTGCTTTCCAGCCTAATTAAGAGGCAGCTTGTGTAACTTTTGAAATAAAACATATTGACTTTTGTTTTCCCCATGCCTATTTTGACATGGAGTGATTTGCCAAGGCAGAAAGTCCAAGCGCAACAGGCACACGTATCACAAACTTCCCCATAATGGGCACGCACTCACCCATTGGATCAACATCTTTCCATTTATTAGCATGACAAAGGACACAATTATTTTGGATATGCCTGAATGCAATTTTCATTAACTTTGCAATGATTTATTAACAAAAGTGTCAGGAATGTAATAAAAGCAGCAGGACTCCTCAAAATGCCAAAATAAAAAAAAAAGAAGGAAAAAAAAAAAGAAGAATACAGCAGAATTTCCAAACATGCCTTGCAGCATCAGGTCAATAAGGTTGCTTGATTCTATCAAAAGCATCACCATGGTGAGTGAACTCCGCAATTAACAAAGAGTAAGCACAAAAAATGCTAATATCTCATTTGAATGTAATTATGCACAGATTACTGTTCACTGGAACAAGAAAAGGGATTTTAATTGTCACCCAAAGTTACATGTGAGCCCAGGATTCGAGTTAACTTTTTTGTTCAAGAGTTTATGCAACACTAAAAATGGAGAGTTCACAAATTCTTGTGTTCAGTGACTTTGTGAAAGGACTGCACTGACTTTGTACCAAGTGTGCAACTTCTGAGTCCTTTTGTAACATCCCTCCATGTATGTTGGCAAGGTTAGTTTGTAGTGAGTTTCCCCATCGTTTGCATTTTAATACTATTTGATCTCATTTACATGTTTAAATTTGTTCCTGTAATAAAATTCATTAGTATGTTTATCATAACCACATAATGAATATAGCCCTTATGTAAAATAAAAAATTGAAAGTACATTAGAGACATTACAAGCTGTTTGAAATTACTGTGCTTTGCATATTATACCTTATTAATTAAATTATAAATTATTTATTTATGTATGTCTTTAATCAGGGGCAAGCACTAGAACAATATTATATTAGTATAAGGAACACAATACAACTCCAAGCTAATTCACACACGGACCAGTTTTCCATCCATAGGATTCCTTTTGCCACAGGATGGCAAATGCCATTCCCTGCTGTGCATCAGGGGACGCAAACCAGCTACTTAAAGGGCAGTGAGGGGAAAATGTTTCTTGTGCAAGAGAAAACTTAACTTGTTAATATAATATCTCCTTCGCATTTCCTCCTTCGGAGCATAATTAAATCAGATATGCAGATGGAACTGGAGAATAAGTCATTATTCAGGCTAGTGCCACATTCACATTATATAGAGTCACTGATTTAAAAAAAATTAATACATGTGAAAAAAAAATCTTTCAGTGTTTTGAAGTGGTTTCTAAAGTTCAGCAGACAAAATTTAGCATTTTATAATCATGGAGAATATTATGAAAATACCAAAAGAGTGCCAAGACAGTTGTTTGAATTCATATTCTTTTTAACTAAACTGTTAGGAAGAAAAATTAATGTGCTGATGTGCAACATTATTACTTTCAAAAAACAGAGTTTATAAAAAAGAATTAAGATTTGGAAGAAAACTCTCACATATTAAAAACAAAATGGACAAGGTTACAGAAAAATGAGACTTGTACATTTAAAGGTCAGTAGAACCTGTAGAAAATACCAAGGTATAGAAAAAGTGAAAGAAATTAAAACAAGATGCCAAGACTAAAACAACCAAATGCATAACTGAGATGGAAGATGGGCACAAAACCTGTTCCTATTCTGCTATCGAGGACTGGGGTTCAGTTTCAGTTTCAAGCCCACTGGGAATCCTGAGCAGCTCATGTTGTGTCCTGTAGCAGTAAGGCAGGTGGAAAGGGCTGAAGGATGTGCACCTTTGCCATGGACTCTCTCTGTGTCAGTCTGAATCCTGAAGAGCAGCTGGTACCAGGAGTAAAAAGCCTTAGAAGTGTCTATGTGCACAACACTCACACTGACAAGGGAGGTCAGCAGCTGCAAACGCTGAAACTTTCAAGAAATAGTGAAATTATGAACAAAAATCTGAACAGTGATCTTTGTTCTGTAGCTGCAAGAAGTGGTGCTTCATAAAAAGGTGACACTGAAAAAAAAAAGCCCCCAAAGTTACTTTCCTTCACCAACAAGAAGAGGAATACTGCTCTAGTGGTTGATGCCTCGTGCTTCCACACTAAAAAAACACCCTGACAAGTGGCCTCAGGAAAAGCAGGGATCCCTTTCCGTACATTCCATATTCCCTCAGAAGATGCTTTTCTCCACAGACCACTATCTCAAATCATGTTCTGTCTCTCCAACATCTCATCAGGAAATAGGCTTCTAAGGAATAACAGAATCACAGAAGTTTGGGAAAGACCTTTAAGACCAAGCCCAGCTCTTAACTCAGCACTGCCAAGGCAACCCCTAACCCACATCCCTGAGCTCCACATCTCTGTGTCTTTTAAATCCCTCAGGGATGGGAACTCCACCACTGCCCTGGACAGCATGTCCAGGACACCAAAACACCACATCCCCCAAAAACCCAATGAAACCAAAACCCCAAAACACTGAGGTTGCCTGTAGTGAGGTTCTGGTCATATCACCATTCCCCACAGAGAAGAAACACACCCAGATTCCTGGTAAACACAAAGGAGCTTGGGAAATTAGTTCCTATTTGAGGGGCCTGGAAGCATTGCACTTGGCACTGCTAATGGTTGGACTCAGTCTCCAAGGTCCTTTCCAACCCAAATGATCCTATGAGTTTATTATTTTAGCAAAGGATAATTGCCATGGATTTGGATGTCCATGAGATGCTCTTGGAAAGCACCAGGATTTGGCTGCTCAGCCAGTGCAATCTTCGGTGCCTAAGGCATGGCCAGTTCCAAGATTTCAGCCCTTCCACCAAGTCCAGAACATTTTGAGGCTAACAATTATCTCAGAGGACACAGGGACAAAAGAGCCAAATTAGTGGGCTGCTGGCTGAGCATCCTGCTGCCTCCCTTTCATGGCTCTCCTTGTCTCCACGCCCAATCCCTCTCTCTTTTCTTCCGCATGTAGGCTCCTAGCCTGTCACAGATGTCTGGTGGGATTAGGGAAAACTCTCTAAGTGCTCAGAAGGAGATATTCAAGAACCTGCTTTAGCTCACTGTAACAGAAGCGTAAAATTTACAGTGCAGCTACTTCTGTGACTGGACTGTAGCGCTGAGCCCCAAGAAATGACTGGAAAGCGGTGCCGAGCTGGCCACAGGCTTTTCCACCCTGCCTGGAGAGAATGGTAACTTAGATAGTGAGGAACAAGAGAGGGAACCTTCCACGTGTCCATGTGAAGGGCAGAAGGGACACCTCAGCTGCACTTTTGCCCAAGAGGCTTCATTAAATACCAGCCTCCCTGGATTAAGACAGTGGCAAATTCAAGGATTTGGAGTTATCAGAATAAATGAATTTTTCACCTCTTCTCAGTATTACTGGGAATTCAGAGTTCAACAGGAGGTCTATGCAAGAATGCAAGGCACTTCAAACACTTGCTGAAAGTTGCTGAAAACCTTAAATTTATTAAAATGTTCATTGGTTTGGGGGTTTTTTTGGAAAAAGGAGGTGAGGGAAAATATTTTGAAGACTATATCACTATAGATCAGGCAACTGGCACAGTATTTTAAAAAATCCATCATTTTAAATAAAAATTCAAACAAAAATCCTTAGTGATGTCAGAATTTCACACACCTTAGGATGGACAGAACACCAGCAGCTTTTTGCCAGCACCAGGCAGGGTTCTGGACCCCGCTGCAAGCTTGACACTGCAATTTAATTCTGACTTTTGCAAGGACGTTCAACAAGAGATTTTCTTCTCCTACCACTGAGCATTGGCTTCATCTCACAAAGCTACAGCAGCATTCTCATTATCTTTATCTTATACAGGATTCCCCTAAACAAGCCAGTTCAACTCTCTGACCTGCTTTCCTCCCCCTCCTGCTCTATCAGACACTATAAAATTAATTTTAGAATATGATTCCTCTAGACTTTAGATAAGAGCTTATTAATACCTTAAGCTATGTCAGGATTAAAAAGGAAAAAGATAGATAAGCATTGATAAAATTGCTCTATTTCAATCAGGAAAAACATGGTTCAAGTAAGAAAATTTAGTCATTAATTATCCTGGAGATGATGAAGAAGAGAGGATACATCTGGAAAAAATTATTTGCATAGTTAAAAAAAGAATACAAATATATAATGGACCAAACTTATGACTAGTACTGAAAAATGACTGTGCAACAACAAAAAAAAAGTGAAGTGTTTTAGGTATTAAAATGATATTAAAATGAAAGGGAAAAAAAGAAAACACTAAAACCTAAAACATTTGTCCTAATTACCTTCCTTTACTTCAGTAAGCAAAGCAACAATTTAAACAGGCTATTCCAGACTATCCTTACCTAAGTATTCTGTCAAGAGAAGGAGAAGCACAATTTTCTTGTAATATGTGTGTAAAAAATACAGAAATTTTTTCTTTACAGAAGAAGCCAAAGTCATTGCCAAAGTAAAAGAGTGATTTTCCTTCCCAACCAATTTAAATTCCTTAACGAACAATTTAAATGCATTTAGGTATTTTCTGAAAATTTACATCATGGAAGAAATGGGGAAAAGACATCTGAAATACTAAATCATTCTAAATTCTGCTTCTCTTCTAACATTAAACATAGTCTTTATGCAAAAAATCCCTATGATGGCACAGGTAATATTCACATACACCTCCCACCATCCTCAAAGCGTTTTCATTTTGGGAAGCTCAGGGCACTGGTTTCACAAGGCCTCACTGGTATAACCTACCGACAGCAATCCCCAGAGTATTCCAGAGGTGTTTTAGTCCCCTTGGTTGTTGCAGAAGACCCAGGGAGATACAGAAGATGAGGAACTACACAGGGATTCAGGGCTTGCCCCTCTGCTACGCCTGTGCTCAGGTGGGCATTTTTGTGCTAACAGGAACCACTGGCTTCCCAAAGGGAGTGCTCGTGCTGTCAAATTCAAAATCCAGGATACTTGGATGTTTTGTCCAGTAGAAGCATTAAGGGAATCATTACTCAATTTCCTGAGATTAAATTCTCAACAGTAAAACTGCATTATAAGCTTCTTTAAAGTGAATTACTGTTCCCTTTAGCTGTAATTGGCAGGGAGTATTGAGTTCCAGGCATCCTGATTTTGTGGGGTTTGGTTGTTCTCTGAGAGCTTAGAAGATTTCAGCTCATGGAATGAATGTTTAGGGAAGTTATCAGTGTGATGGCAAACAGGGAGTTTTGACAAAAAAAATTCCTCACTTTTAACCATCACAGGAGGTAGTTGTGTCTGCTATAATAAATCCTTTACTGTACTGAGTAATAAGAATCTATTCAACTGTCCTTAAAGTATTAATTTTAGTGCCATGATCACAAGACTGTCATTACCTTAATAAAATTCATTTGGTTTACAAGTTAAAATATCTATGGTTTCAGTATCGGAATAATCCAATTTGATTTGGGTAACAATGTGAAAACTGCTCACATAACAATCATGAACCATTTTCTAATGGACTTAAATTATGTGCTTGTAAAGGACATTGACAGATAATGTATTTAATTTTCCTGGGAGCAAACTGGAGATTTTTAAAGAAGGAATGCCTGAGCTAAAGCAGATTTAGATATTTCAACATGTCTTTAAATTGTTGGTCCAAAACAAAGGCATTATCCAGTTCCCCTCTACTTTTGGTGACACGGAGGTAATAAGAACAGAGAATAAAGCGCAACTTTCTCTATCCCCCTTGAAAATAAAGAACGACAAACAAGGATCATTAGTGTGTATTTAAGCATTTACATGAGAAAAGTGTTATCTAGGTGATTAAAGAGAAGCAGTTGGATCCCACCCAATGGCTGGTTAGTTGGATAAGCCCCTGGTAAAAAGTTTGAACGGTTACAGATATTAACGAGCCCACGTTCATTAAGAAGCATCTTTTCCATGATAGAAGAGAGGGGGCCTGCATTTCAGCAAAGCCAGTTCATATTATTCTGTACAAACTGCTCTCCAGGGCCAGGAGACTCCACACTAAACTGTGGACAAAGCACGCTGCAGGATCAGAAGGAATATTACTTTCTGATCTTAGAGACCTCGTGCTTGGCTCAGTCTGCAGCAACACATGTTCTGAACATACTGAGCACACTGTCAACGCTTGGAAAATTATTAATAATTGTGGAAATCTTTGCAGGACTTTCTCCTGTGCCACAGAAGAGAGTTACTGCAATCTGCTCCTTCTAAATTCCTTAAAGAATAGTTCTTGTGCTCCTGGCAGGTGACCAATTGGACCCTGGTTTTGGCAAAGCATTGGGTCTTGAGTGTTACACACACACACAGCTTGTGAGGATGCATTTCCTGATGAAGTTCCTCTTCTCTCAAATGCTGGAGGGCAGAAGGTAACCTTGGTTTAACTCCACTGATTTTGAGGAAATTGAACCGAAGGGATGAATTTGGAGCAGAGTCAGAGCTGAGTGCCATGGAAGCACCGGGCAATTTATAAGGAACAAACTCTCCTCGCATTCTTGGTCCCTTCCGCTGTAAGCAAAGGCCAAGTACTGAGAATTCTTGGATTTATTTGTGGAATCAAGATGAACAGGAAATGAACTGGATTCAAATCATAATATTCAGATAAATAAAAAAGAGTTTACCTATCAGAAGCTTTATTGCAAGCCTAATCGTCCTCATTTTACACTCCAATAAAACAATTTATGGCTGGCTTTGTTTTCAAAAGTTTTTAAAACCCAGAGGTGAATTTAAAATAATCACAGAGGCAGGCCCCTACTTTAAAAGATGACACACCAATGCAAAGTAATAACGTAATACCCGATTCAATAATTGTCTGCATTTAGATAAAAGATGGTTCTGTATTTCATCATTAGGTATTTCTGAGCCTAGTGACAAGAGAGAGATAAAGAGCCTCAAGACTCTCCACGACCATAACCAGAAATGAAATTCTCAGGAAAACAAATACAATAAGATGTTCAGTGAAATGAAAAAAACCAGGTCTTTCAGAACAAATATCTGTATGTGCGCTTTAAGACTCAACATACACACAAGTATGTGGGGTTGGTGTGTGTGTACACACATACAGATTGTTTGCATGCCATGTGTATTTAACACACACATTTATGAATTTCTACACAGCTGTATGTATTTTTTCCCTGTTGTAAGTGAAGGGTTAATGATGTGGTTGCCTTGAAAAGAATAAGTATTTAATTGAACATCAAAGTTAGTGGCTACTCTTAGGTTTGGTTTGTTTTCATCTTCATTGCACATGCTTTTGAGAAGCCAACAGAAGCTACTGTAATATTTTCTCTTGCAAAGTCTGTTTGCTAATCAGTAGTGGATCTAATCAAGGATCTAATAAGTGCATAATGGTACATTTGCTTCCCAGGAGAAACCACTGTTTCTCATCATACCACAAAATACCCCCTCTCAAGGTGCAACCAGGATCCATGGACTCACTGCAACAGTCTAATAATTTAATTGCGAGCCCTTAGGCAGGGATAACTTAAATTACAATTAGGAGCTCTAGTACTGCTGCTAACATCTGTGTGATGAACACTGCACTGATTAAAGGCTTTTAAAAGAGAACTCAGCACTTCACACTCCAGAACAAGTCAGTGCAGTAACTTTGAAGTCCTCTATTGGACTATTTTAATACTTGTGATGCACTCTGCCTAGTCCTTCTTGTGGGGATTCAAAGGCTCCGGGCTCAGTGTGGTGTCTGCCCTTTGAAGGCCCACAGGGCTGTGCTTACATTAGAAATACGTTTTATGCAGGTGTAACACACACAACATAAAGTCATTCCATGGCACTGGAAGAAAAGCACCGGACACAAACACTGCCTTGCCACCACCTTCAAAAATGCACTGAGTTTTGGGAGAATGCAGAGCTTACAGAGCAGCGGGAATACAAGGCCTGTCCCCACTCTCTGCACCCAATCCCAGTGGGATTCTTCAGTGTGCACCCCACATACATTGCCAAGGACAGAGAGGAGCCTGCAGGAGCAGCTGGAGCCTTCTAGTGGAGCTCACTCCAGTTTTACAATCACAGCCATGCAATGGCTCCACATAAGGCAGGTTTTGCACAACCTAGTGATTTTCCTGTTGGCCTGTAGGATTGCAGCATGGAATATTGTCAATCACAGGAATAATGGCATAAAGAGAGCAAGGGAGTATGTCCAGGCTGACCTCTGCAGTGTTCAAGAATCCATGAACGCTGTGACTGCACAATCACCTCGCCAGTACCACACCAGTGACCACAGTGGTCAAAATCTGTTATTTTAGAGCAAGAAGACCCCACAGACCCAATTTGCAGTCTATTACACAGGTACTAAACTCCAAAAGCAATGAAGGTCCCAGCACCAAGAGGGCCCTGAATTTATTCCAATCCTGCCCCCAAAGTCGTACTATCCCAGCACAGTCTCCCATCCCAAAAGCAGTGACTATCAGTGGTTGGTAGTATCATAAGCTACTCATTCTTCATGGCCTATTTCTAGGCAGGCCAACTTTCCTGTTTGATTTCATCTTGGGAAGCCCTCTCTGCTGGAGAGGGCAGCAGGCTCAGGGAAACACAGGTATTGCACACATGAAGGAAAAGAACTGCGATACAGAATTCTGATTTTGTGAAACACACTGCAGAACTCAGCAATGCATAAGGGTGACAGCTACACTGTGCCTGAAGAATGTGAATAAAAACAGTTTCCCTTTTCTGACAGGAAATTCCACTGTTTGAGACAACAAAACAGAATGAGCAGCAGCCCTTAAGATACAGCCCATACAAAATAAACTTTTTTTTTTTTAAAGAAGAAGAATCTTGGCATATGGTAACAAAAACTATATAATTCTCTTGATCTTTAATCTCTATGCCAATGTCTGTTTTACAGATTATGGCCTCAGCTACTGACAAATCTGCTTAGTGAGTTTTTGGCTGACAAATCTGGCAACACAAATGCTGTCTGAAATACATTCAAAAGGCTAAACATTTTCATAATAGCTACTTTACACAGCTTAGTAGGTTTCCCTTTAGGACACCAATTTGATTTTTTTAAAGTGACAGTGTTAATTTTTATGATTACACACAGAACTGAGATTTTTATTTAATACAGTGGGTCTTCTAAAGCTTTTCAAGGGGATCAACCACTTTGCCAACAGACGGGTGTTACAGCAGGGGTGATTATAGTAATTTTTCATGTAATTGGGAGTCACCGTTTGGTTGCTATCTTTCACATGCTTGTTGCCTCATCATGTAATCCTTCATAATGGGGGTTTGTTGTGCATCACAAGAATGTGCCAAGCAGCCAGGAAATAATAAACAGAGGAACCCCCTGACTCATGGGTAGCACGAGCATTTTAACATCTGCCCAGCCTCTTTCAATTGCAATAAATTTCAGCTGATAACAGTGACCCAATATGAAGGCATTTTGTTGTTGTTGTTTTTGGACAAAATCTTGAACATCACACTTCATTATCTCAGCTACAATGGCACAATCTGTGAGGACACAACTTGCTGACAAATGGCATTGCCTGATGTGAAAGATCGTCATTCGTCAGGAATTAGGAGAGACATCAAGTTCTTGCCCCGAGACGTCTGGGCTCTCTGGGAACTGCCAGAGTTGTCCTATGCAATTATCGGCTGCAGTTGCTTGCATGAAATTATAAATAATTTCACTGGAAATTCTGAAGCCATGCCACCTCTGGTTGTGATCTCACCAGGTCTCCTCCAGCAAAGAAAGAATAAACAGGGTCAGTTCACTACAGCAGGAGCTCTCACCACATTCAGGCTGACACCACAAAACACGGGAGCATCTCCTTGACATCAAACCCAAGAACTGAGCCCTCAAAGTTACTGGGATCAGTTACCAAAATAATATCAAGTGATTCTGTAAAGTTTGGCCTTTATTTGTAAAGAAACAAAGATCCATCTTTCAGTTTTCCTAAATTAAAACAAAACAAAACAAACCCCCCAAAAAACAAAACCCCATAAAACTCTCCCCAAATTACCATTAAAATAAACCTCCCTCTAATATGTGACTACCCAGAAGAGCACCATTTACCACACTGAATTCTTTCTCCGACTTTTAGATTTATGCTTTTCTACGTTGCCTCTTCAGCTTCCATAGCAAAGAGCTGGACAATACGCTGGCTGATAGATGCAGGCCCTTTGGAGCTGTCTGTCCTGAAGGCAGCAGAACAGCCCATCACCCAGTGCTTTTCCCCTTGCCCGGAGCCAGGCGCTGGAATTTCACATCCTGGATCATTAGGATGAGAGGGCCGTTTTCACAGCTATGCTTCAGTGAAATCTCCTCATATTCCATCTACCTCTTGTTGACTAAGAAAATGCTTATAGATTCCCATTCCAATTCTGCCAAGGCTTTCTGAAATGTGCACAAACAAATTGTACTTAAAGATGTAGAACACAGTCCCTGGCTGAGGAATAAAGACCACAGGTGACTGCCTTACTGGCATTCCTGTCTTCCCCATCCAGCTCAAGAGAAGACAGCATGTTTTGGCAAATCTAAGTAGCCTCTTTCTTCAGTACTTGAAAATTAATTCCATAATCAAATACAGCCCACGGTTGGCCTCTTTCATCCTTCATACAGACACATAATACAGCATCAATGTATGCATGGTTTTAATTACACCAAACAGAAAACTAAATAGGAACCCAAAATACAAAAGGCACATCTTACTCCAAATAAACTGGCTACTGCTCAAGCAGCAAAAGCTCTTTTATATTCATATAAAACATTTTCAACTCCAGAATGATCCTATTAAAATTAAGAAGTTTAAGTTTTACTGAACTTGGTAAGTTCAAACATTAACATCCTAAACCTGACAACATTTATCTGATTTTTATTTGCACTACTACAACAGTTTCAATATTCAGTATGCCAGGAAGTTCTTGCATTGATTTTTGACCAGTCCGGTAACAGAAATTGTAGATCCTGGCAGCAAAAAGCATTTGCACTTTCCTTACCAGAGCCTGGGAAGGTAGTCTGGGACAACAGGATAAACATATCATCTTGATGTTCCTGCTAACTGATGGGTTGTTATTAACTGTTGAACTGCTTAATTAGGTCTTCTAGTTAACAGGCTGTTATGATTAGAGGGGACAATGCCTATGCGTGGTTGAGCTATTGTTTCAACCCATTTGCAAATTCAGAAGAAGCATCACTCAATTCACGCTTGGGAGGATCTCTCAGCAAGCTGAGAGCAGAGCTGCTTTCTCTTCTACAGAAGAAAACTCTCACTTCAGGCAAGGAGTGGGTGCCTTCACCAAATCAAATACATCCCCCAAAGGATAACAGATCACCCTGTTTTGGCACCTGGGGGACGGCAGAGATCACTGACCAGGACTGATACCGTTTCTGTAGTCATTTCACTGCATTTGGGCTCCTCAGCTTTGTTTTAATTTTCTCTGAGTTAACACTCATTTGGTTCACCTGATTTTAAATGACATTTTCCCTTTGCATCTCAATGGCACAATGCAGTCCTTTTCCTGCTATTTTAGGCTCTTTCATAGTCTTTTTAGAATTCCCATATACAGAAGCTCCTTTCTGCTTCTCCTATTTACCTTTTCTAGTCACCAGCTGGTGGTTTCACCTCTTTCTAGAAATCACTCAGCGTCCCAATTTAGTCCCACGTTCATTCCATTTCTCCTGGCCAGCTGCCACACCTTCCAGGCTCACTTTGTCATACTCCTTTTAAAAGACATGAAATCTTGACACAATCCCTGCTCACTTGTTTAGCAAATCCACCCCTCCAGAAGGGCTGCAAATCGCCCAAAATTTCAGAAGGTACCATCAATTGTTTATGGAACTAACCACTGCATGTTGTCACTCTTACTTCTTGTATTCATCATGTCTCCTCAGTTTTATCCAGCCACACATAAGAGACCATAACTGCACTCGATTTTATAATTAGA
>VYZT01050155.1:342-10475 GCA_013400735.1 Pomatostomus ruficeps | reverse complement strand
GCCCCCTTCTCCAGTCACAACTTGTTCTTTCTCATGTCCGGTTATTACCAAGACTGCTGGCTTCCTCCTAACAACTCTTGTGTGCTTTTACCGAGAGTCCTTGGCTGACTTCACAGCCATCGGGTGTAGCAGTGAGCTAGGGGAAATCCCCTAGATGCCACATTTTAACCCTGTCAATCATAGATTTTGTTCCACCTCTGTTATTTTAATATTCATCACACTGTATTACTATTCAGCAATTACCAGAAACTTCTACCTTTCTGTAATGTTCATAGGTTAATGCAAGTATGTTCCAACTTTGCCCAGAACTCATTGGAAAACTGTCATCCCATGTCAATGTGTGATTTGATGAAAACCCTGGACTTCACCTTCCGACCATCCCTTTTCCTTCCCCATAAAACTCTGTGTAACCACCCCCTCGGGGTCTTCCTGATAGCCCATATCCTGAAGAGACAATAAAGACCTGGGTACTGCTATCAGGAGTCCGTTCTCTCTTCTTTGCTTCTACCTGCTTTACTTAGAACGACTGCTCTGCCTCACACTGCAAAGGCAATACGTAAGTATATAGAAAAGCAGAGAGATACCACTCCTCCAAGCGGTGAGACGCTTATCTGACCCAAGGCGTCGGATAAAAAATTGCACCGCAGAACCCTGGGCAGTTTTGCACTCCCCGAAAAGCGTTTATCTGGCGCTTGGTGTTTGAGACACACACGCTGGCCTCTTATCTTCCAGGATTCTCCAGCTGTGTTGATCCCATGGGATGCTGAGGAGCCTTAGGGCCAGTCAGCATCTCAGGGGTCCGGCCTGGTGCTGGCAGTGGGGCACTGACCTCAGGCTGTCCCCTCATGCAGGCACACTGGCACAGCCTGCTCAGAGCTCGGAGTGCCTGCCTGCAGTGGGAGGGACGTTGGCTGTGGACACCCTGAGGCCCGCTGAGGCCATGGGCTTCTGGCCAGCTGGGCAGAGGGCTGAGTGGGCTGCAGGGGCTGTGCGGGGCAGCTGCCTGGCTCCCCGCCCCTCTGACTGCCACCTGTTCACCAAAGGCAGGAGAAGCTGCCATTGCCTCCTCTTGTGCCTCAGGAGTGAGAGGTGCATGGTGCTCCTCTTCCTCAGGAGCTCTGGCCATGACAGCATCTGCTGACAATGAGCCTGTGGGACCGGCTGTGGCAGGAGACACGTTGTGCAGGTCAGGGACTGCCGCTGCTGCTGTGTCTGGGCCCAAACTGCTGAGAGAGCTGAGCACCTCCTGGGGAGCAGTGTGCAGATCCCCCTCGTTTGCTAGGCCCAAGGAGTTGTCCCAGATGGCATAATTTTATCCTTGGGACACCTCTTGGTCATCGCTGCCTTCCCATTGCAAAAAGTTTTTGTTGTTATCCTTTTGTGCTTGGGACAGCTCTTCATCCATGTAATATTCCCATTGGAACAGGTCTTGGGACCTCCTGTCTTCCACTTGGGACATCTCATTGTCACTGATTTCATTCCCTTTACACAGCTCTTGAGGTCTCTTATTTTCTGCCTGTTTCTCCTCATTGGCCAAAGCCCCAATTTGGTTTGGGAAGCTTCCTTCCAGCCAGTCTAGCACCTTCTGTTGACTGGGGATTTTCTCCAACTTCTGGAGAACTGGACTGGCTTCTCTGAGCAGGGGCAGTCTGTTCTCTGTAGTGGCTGGGTGCTTTGTGTTAAGCTCCCGTGCAGGCTCCTTCTGGGACATGGTGCTCACATACTCACCAGGCTTTCCAGGCACTGGCAGAGATGTACTGGTGAGGTTTTGCCTCATTTGGACACAGGACACGTTTGTGTCCTGCTCTGACATTTGCCTCTGGCACCAGGTCCCTGGAAGCCTACCTAAAGGACCTGACACAGTCATGCTGTGTGGTTGGTCCTGCTGGGCTCTTGGCTGCCAGCTGGCCCTCTGGATCCCAGTGGAGACCACACGGGAGGCTCGTACAGGGATACGGCTGCAGTATTTGACGTAGGTCTCAGGGAATGCACGGCACCCTACCAGGCTGCTGGTCTTCAGCACATGAGAAAGTTCTGTCTGCGAGATGACACTCAGACCCTTCTCAATCATCTCAGGGCCTGCAATGGCATGCTCCTGATGTTCTCCTCCATATGGGACAATGGCAGTTCTGAGACCTGCCCTCCCAGGGGAGCTGCCACAGGCATGCTGTGTGCCCGGTCCTGCTGGGGTGTAGGCTGTGGGCTGGGTTTCTGGATCCCAGTGGAGACCACGCGAGAGGTTTGTACAGGAATACGGCTCCTGAACTTGATGTAGGTCTCCCAGGATGCATGGTTCCCTAGCAGTCTGCTGGTTTTCAGCACCTGAGAAGGCTCTGTTTTGCTGAGCAATGGCAGTGCTGGGTCCTGATTGCCTGGGCGAGCTGACACAGGCATGCTGTGTGCCCAGTCATGCTGGGCTGTAGGCTGTGGGCTGGGTCTCTGGATTCCAGTGGAGACCATACGGGGGACTCGTAAAGGAATACGGCTCCTGTACTTGACATAGGTTTCATGGGATGCACGGTGCCCTACCAGGCTGCTGGCCTTCAGCACCTGAGAAGGCTCTGTTTTGCTGAGCAATCGTAGGGCTGGGTCCTGCTCTCCCCAGGGAGCTGCCACAGGCAGGCTGTGTGCCCGGTCCTGCATGGCTGCTGACTGCTGGCTGGGGCTCTGGATCCCAGTGTAGCCCACACGGGAGACTTGTACAGGAATACGGCTCCTGAACGCAGTGTATGTGCCATGGAGTGAGGTGCGGCGCAGTGCAGCCCCCAAGCTCTGAGAGCTTGTGGCTGTGTCCTGCTCACCACGGTTGCCCCGACACTTGGGGTTCACCTTTTCCATTGGCATCTCTGTCTTCCTCAGCTGCAGAGATCTCCAGGGAGCTGCTTCCTTGCCAGAGAGCAGAGCAGCTGTGCTGGGAGGAGATACATGCATGTCAGGGCAGGGCTCTGTGGTGTCACCATGGCCTCGCTGCTGATGCAGCCCCACACACAGCGGACCCTTGGAATGTACCTCTGTCACAAAGGGCCACAGCTGTAATAGTGGAACCACCAGGACTTGGCTGTGCCTGCAGGGTACAGCCCTTGGACTTTCAGACTTGTAGGCCTTGCTGTGCCCAGAGTCCTGTGAGGCTCTCACACAGTCACACACAACACCCTGATCTCCAGACTGGGGAGTCCTGGCTTTGAATATCGGGCTAATTTGTGCACGAGGTATTGTCTGTGTGGACACACTCAGAGAGATGTAGTTAGTGGCTCCGTGTCCTGGTGGAGGTGAGGGATGAGGTTTTACTAGTAACTTACACATGTGGCATGGAAATTGCTATTTTAGGCCTTAGCCTACCCTATCGACACAGGGCAGAGAGTTTGGGAGAAAATGACAGGGTAAAAGGGAAGGGAGTAAAGAAGAGATGTGTTGTCCTGAGTTTTGCAGTTTCTCAGTGTTTCTCTTTGCTGTGATACTTTCTCACACATTCTGCTGTAAACATGGCCATGGTTTCTTGACAACTATCTATGTTTTGTTAACTGTCTCTGTTGTTTATCATTTCATTCTCATGGGCGGAGAAATATGATAGATAGATGCTTTGACCAATGGAATGAAGAGGTAGTAATTTCTACCTCCAATCCATGGTGATTTGTAAAAACATATAAATAAAGGTCAGAGGGTTCTGCCCTCTCTCTCTTTTTGCCCTCTCCTTTGCTCTCTCTGTGTGGTCTTTCATTTGGCTCTCCTTTTGGCTCCTCGGCCTAGTCGGCCCCCTGATCTGTGCTACAGAGATGAATTAAAGAGAGGGCGAGAGAAAGAAAAAAATGAACAGAGAGAAAGAGATCAGCACTCCTGGTACAAGTGTTTATCCAGCCGATGGGATGTCCGTCCTGCTTCAATCGTTGATGCAGATTATGGCACTCCTCAGGCAGGCCTCCAGGCCGAGGGCCTGAAGGAGAGCCACACAAAGAACCACATCGAGGCAGCAGCAGAAATTACCACCTCTCATAATCCACTGGTCAAAGTATTTGTCAATCATATTTCTCCACCCAGTATACTGGAATTCATAACATAGATACAGTTTAGGAAAACATAGATAATTGCTAAGAGAAGCCATGGCCATGTTTATAGAAAGGATTCTAAGATTATCACAAAAGGAAAAACACTGAACACTGCAAAGTCAGGGCAACAGCAGATGATGGGATGTCCATGGTCCTGAGTACAATGTCCATCCATCCTGTTTATGGATGCCCCTTTCCCTGCCCTTAACACAGGTTTCTTGCTTCCTATGCCAATTAGTTGTCATGCACGGTCCATCCTTTCACACCTTTCTGAAAACGGGTCTGAGGCCTTGTGGCTCTTGCGGGGGCTTGACTCTGCCCTGCAGTCCATGCTCACTTCTTGGCCTCATTCCTGCCCTTTAGCTGTACTGTGTTGTGTTTACCTCCAGGGACAAGAACAAGGATGTTTGTCCCAGAGAAGTGGTGTCCTACCTCCGAATGGCCCCCTTCTCCATGTCCAGGTATTAGCAAGACTGCTGGCTTGCTGTTGCAGTGTGCTATGGCCGGGTTTTGGTTTTTCCTCATGGCCATGCACTGCTGTCTCCCCCCTCTCCCCCTCGGTATCTGGTTTGTCCCCGGGAGGGCTCTGTATTTCGCAATCCTATAAAAAGCCCGCCAAATTCCAACCCCGCATTCTTTCCCCATAGGATGTTTGTACTCTCCCCCACCCCTTGTGTTGGTATATATGTAACTGTAACACGCTGTGCCAGCGCTTCCCTGGCACGATCCTGGTGCACGAATAAACCATCTGGGAAAGCCCCTTCACTTGTCTCTCCTTCTTCGGCATGCCTGTACCATCGGTGGGTTGGGTGAACCCTGCTGGACCTTCGCCAGCCCTCCCGTGCTTTGGTGCAGCCTGGCCACCCCCTGGAACCACGAGCGGATGTCCAGTGATCCCGCTGGTGGCATCACAGCACAGGAGTAGTGAATCTTTGTTCTCTGTCCCTTTCTACCTGGGCTTGGTGTGTCTTGTCTTCCCTTATGGACAGTCCTTTTCCACCTTCCACTTGGGACAGGTCTTGGGCTGTAATCTTTTCCTAGGTATAGCTCTTGGTTGAGATTCCCCTTTACAGCTGTAGGAAAAATAATTGATAAAACTCTGGAATGGGTCTGGGAACTGAACTTTATTGGCAGGAAAAGCATAAATATGATCCTTCCAACATGCTTTTAAGCCAAAGAATTTGGGAGAATAAGCTTTAGCAAGCCTTTGAAGAGGCAAAGCATTTATGAATATGCTGAAGTGAATTTCCTGAAAGCATTTTGTCGAGGTCATTCTTCCCTGGTTAAACTGACTGCAAGGTAGTTTCATTGTCTGAATACTTTATTGCTTTTTGCAGAGATTTGTAAGGCTCCTCAGTGTTAGTTATAGCTGTGTTCAGAGTTTGAGCAAGCTGAAAACTCCAGGTATGTCCACTTCTGAGAAATGTTTTAGGGAACAACTCAATGTGGCTGGCTTTTAAATGTGTGTTATCTTTTACTTACATTCAGCTCAACATAGCAATGACATTTAATTTTATAAGTCTCTGAACACATCTTCAAAAATTCAGTATGTTTATTTTTTTAAAAAAATATTTAGCAAATATATACTGAGTTAGTCTTTATTTTGTATTTCTGGCTTATAAAATTACTCCAAAGGTGAACAGAGTATAACTGGAGTGGTGGTATGGTCTCATACAAAGAAACACTTTAATAGTGGTTGCAATAATGTTTTATTTGTTGTATTCTCCCTATTGTAGACAGGAAGAAGCCTATCTACAAATGAGACCTCTATCTTGATCCTTAGGTATCTCAGAGCCAAAAAAAAGTTCTGATGGAATGTATCCGTTGGACTATACCAGCCTAGTTTTAGAATATAACATGGGATCCACTTAATAGGTCTCACTGCTGGGAGGGTTTTCTTGAAAATGTCTGAATTTCTCTTTTTTAATAGCTTACATGTAAATTTAATTCTAATTATATCTGATAATACTGAAATAAATTGATCTGAGATAGTGTGGGCTAAAAGGCTGAGTTTTCTTACCCAAAATTATATTGGTACTTAATTCTTAATCAATTAATCAGTGTCTAAAAATCTTCTTACATTTCTTTAGAATGTACTTTTTCATCTTTCTTAGGAATTGTTTCCAGTGTAAATAACAAAAAGGATTGTTCCCAACTTAGATTTTCTTTATGTTCTTCCCATCAGCCTTCTGTTTTCAGGTTCTAATCAGCTTTCTGGAAGCTACCGTAAGCACACATGATCACTAGGTGGTGATGTTCTGCCAAAGAAAAGCTTAAAATATGGAAACTACAGATTCATGAACAAAGGATGAAAAAGACCAGAGAACGACTACAATTATTTAGTTATTGTAGTTTTTTCTAAACCTACAAAATTTGTAGGTTCAGGGAGAAGAAAACCTCTTTCTGCTTGATTTATTTCAATTTAATGAATAATTTCTTATGGACCTTAACTTGAATAATAGCCTTGTACATTAATAATTACGTCTTCCACCACCAGGCAGTTAACACTACTGCTGTAAAGGTCTTGGGAAGTTTGGTGGCACCTGATACTGCATTTTCAAAGCTCAAGTTTAAAAATATGCCTGGAGAAGGGAGTAAATAAAGTGCTGACGTTGACATGCAGTTATGAGATGTTTCTGTTTTCATAAATACATTTGCTTTGTTTTATGTTTTCCTGATCTATAAGGAGGTACAAAAGTGTTCCTTAAAACCAGGATGGTCCTTCTGTAAATAACAGGATAATTGTTGTTTATGTCACAGGGAATAGTGTGCAGGGGGTACCTGAACTTTCAGAAGAATCATCTCTTCATAGTTTTGAAACAGATGTTAAACCACTTCAGTTTTTTTCCCAAATACCCCATTTCTTGCTATCTCCCAAAATTTTGACTAGATGCGTAGAATTTGAATTTCCAAAGCATAACAGAATTCTTGGTCTTTACCTCTGTATTAAAAAGAAGCTGAAAAGACACATTTAGTTATTTTCTCTCTGGCTGCTGCTGTTTGCAATGTACGTTATGAAACTTGCAAAAATACAGAGCACCTGTATGCTAAAATAAGTGAATTCAGTCCTATTTGCCTTTTGATATGTGCTTCTCTGTAGCACAACTCTCTTTTCCCAGCAAATACAAATACTTTCTTTAGAGTGACTATCATTCCTACTTCTGCAAAGTTATTTGTCTTTGCAATCTCCTTAATGGAGATTAAGAAGGAGCAGAAACACAGTGGAAGCTATGAAATAATATAAGAATCTTTTGGATAGTCATCCTTGCTCTAGTGGATTATTAAGAATTTCAATCTATGACCACAATATTTTGGACTAGATAGGCACAAAGGGTGAGAAGTAGTCTCCCAAGTCCACAGCAAACTAAGAGTTCCTATGTGTCTTTTGAGAATTGTGCATGTGTGAAATTTTCCACCCAGATCCCATTCCTGCCAATTGCATTCCAAAACTAGTTTCTGAGGTCTCATTAAATAAAAATAAAAATTCAGTTTTCCTCTCTTGCCTCTGCTCCTAAAAATGCTCTCTAAGAAAAAAAAAAACATTTTTAAGGGCAGTGAACAACAAATGCCCCAAGACTCATGGCTACTCACCAACCTCACAAACAATACAGTCAGTTTTGAAATGCAGACAACAGAGGAGGGAGAGGGAAAGGCATTGGGACAGGTAGATGCAAAAACTTTTCCAACTCTAGTGATGTCTGTGAGGCTTGTGGGGTAAAAAAATAAAATAATCAGCATTTTTATACCAGCAGAGTAAATGTCTGGTGCAAATGCAACTCATTCTGACAAGCAAGTCAATTCAGTTTATTTCATTTGTGGCAGTAGTAACAAGCTGTGTCAGCATAAGCAGTCTTGCTGTGTAAGCTGTATCTGTCCTGTGGGGGTTCATTAACTTTGTCTGCTGCAGACCAGGCCTTTTAGAGGAGTTTCTTGCTTACTCACTGGCAACACACAAAAAATGAGAGAGACATTAGTGACTTCAAATTTTTATCTGACTAATAAGTTCTACATTCATGCCTTTTAAATGTTGTGACTCTTCCAGAATTACTGTGGGTACTGCTGACACCCCCTGATAAGGAGGTGGCTTTTAGGCAAAAATCAAACCACACTATGCTAGTATGCTTTTTCCTAGCAGGAATCATGAACCCTGGGAGAAGTTCCACAGCTCTTACTGTCCTATCTGAAGGCTTTTGTCTGTTTTATGCTGTGTCTAATCACGCTGCAAAAGGAAGATTTTTCCGGAGTGGAAAATACCAAGATTCTATTCCTGATCATATCTTGAAGACAAGAGTGCTGTAAGAGAGGCAAAATCATCCCAACTCTATAATGTTGAAATCTTAAGAAACTGCTGGACAACCAGCAGGATGCTGTGGAATTAAATTAGCAAACTAAAAGATGCCTGTGTTTATTACACATATTTTTAATTTCATGGTCTCATTTTAGAGCCAAGTATAAAATTGTATCCAACAGGAGAGGAGGAAGCTTGTCCCTCAGCTTACCCAGGTCTGTCAGGTCCAGAGGATGAGTTCTTAGCCTTTCTGGTGAGAGGAGAATTTAGCAAGAGCCTTTTTCATTTAACCAGATATATTTAATAAGAAAGTGAAACAGCACTTTCTAGCACATTCCTCTTGCAAGGAGACATTTTTAAATCCACAGACTGCTGGCATTTAGTCGTTTGAAAAACTAATAACCTTTGAAATGTCCTCATTCATAAGAAAATATGTTACATTTTCTGAAAAAAAATAGGTTTTCAGTTATGCTTTCCATATAAAACATTAGGATTTGGTTGAAAAATAGGATTCATATTTATATTTGAAAATTGTGTTTCCTCTGTAAGTGTCTCAATTCTGTAATAACATTTGAATTTTACAGATTTTTAATACTGCCACTTGGGAACTCTGCAGACTCCATCTGGAATAAATGCACATAATCTGTATTTATGATAATATTTTAGGTTAATTTTGTTTACCCTTGACAGAAAGCAAATTTTAATATATTTAGTTATGCCACACTTTTTCCTTTATTGTGAAGCATTAGGAAAAAAGCCAAAATTTAAGCTTTGAGGTTCCTGCTTGTACCCTCAGTAAAACAGCTATGCTTCTCTTGTAGGCAATCACGGTGGATCTCAGTAATAGTGATACTCTTCAGGTTTTATTGCAAAGCAGTAAAATGCAGAAGCCTGTTACCTTCGTTGGTGATTCATTCAGAATGACATTCATTCTTTCAACATTTATCCTACTTTTGAGTGAAAGGAGATTTTGGGTGTTCAGTTATCTTCTGGAACTGGAAACAACCATCAACAGCACTCTAATGCCAGGGTTGTGCACAGGTAACTGGCTTTGCTTCAGTCTTTTCAGGCAGTACTGGGTAAAATTACTGCAAAAAATCATTCATAAAGTGCTTTTTCTCCTGCTGTGAGAATAGTGGGATTAGCATAACAGTTATTTTACTTAGTTTTCCTAGCTTGGAAGTTTTTCACTCATGAAAGCCCCTAGAGATATCTGTGCAATTAAGCCATTCTGATAATACCAATCCCAACCCCAGCGAAGCCATTGTGGGGAGGCCATGTCTGCAAGGTGGTTCTGGAATGCCTGTTTGTGAAAGGCAGACCTGTGCCTACAGCAGAGCTCTCTGCCTGCAGCAGGATAGTGAAGTCAACATCAAGTCCTTTAACTTGTCAAAACCCACAAATACAATGAGAGGGTAGCACAAACTCTTTGCTCACTGGGAATAAAAACCTTGTACTACAGTTTACAGCAGCCAGATTTTGCATTTCAGAGGGGCACTGGGTCTAGGATGGATACTCCTCTTAATTTAATGCCTTTTTGTGTAATTGCCATCAGATACTGGTACCTCTCTGTCCTTTGATACTTTTTTTTCATGCCTCTTTACTAAAGGTAAAGAGTTCTGTACATCAAAAACTGTCTGTTGTATGCTATGTTTTGCACAGCTAATCAAGGTAATTAATAGAGGAGTTTGAAGGATTTATGACCTTCTGGACGTATGGCCATCTGGATATATAGCAAAAATAAATGGAGAACAGCTAAGATCACTCAGCTGTAATGATATAGTGTTTTCTAAGTTTTTTTT
>VYZT01050153.1:0-26102 GCA_013400735.1 Pomatostomus ruficeps | reverse complement strand
TTCCCCCCATTTTTCCAGGGTTTGACATCTCCACTAGAAAATGCTTGGAGAAAAGCTGTTCTTAAAAACACCTTTTTATATTACTCTGAATTTTTACGACTTGTCAAGCAATTTAGTTCATTTTTTGCTGATAGTGTACAAATGACTGCCAAAAACATTCTTTGTGGGTTGGGTAATGATAAATTTGGTTTCCAGTATTTCAAACTGAAACTCATGCTAAAAATAAGCAGAGTGAACATCTGTGACAAGCAGGTAATTTTTAATAATATCAGACAGTTCCTTTCTGTGGAGAATTACTACTCTCTCATCTCTAATCAACCTCTGCTGTAACAGCAGCTGCCATTTAGGGATGTTGTCTCTTGACAGAGTGTTCAACCCATGTTTAATTTATTTTAAATGTGTTGTGTTTTTCCATGGAAGGAGAGAGGTGTTTTTTCAGTATTTTATGCCATCGGAGGCTCATGTCATATTATACAAAGTGGTGAGATACTCTCAGATCACAGTGAGCACCTACAGATTCAAGCAGATTCCCAGGGGAAAAATCCTCTCATCTAAACTCCTGACAGTGTTAAAGAAGGAAGAATACTTAATTTTCCTTTTCTTGTATATATAGCAAAACTCACATTCCTCTCTGTTGAGAGACCCTTACTGATTTCCATGAGAATTTTCTCTTTGATATTACTAAACATATTGATCTAAAAGTTAGCTAGTTGTGTTAGCTACCTACTACATTAAAAAAAGAGAATCCTGTGGAGAATCACCCTAATTAATTTAGACTACAGGGTTCAAAAGAGTGAATCTATTAATGTAAATACAACTTATATTGTTGTTGTTAAATTTTAGCTGTATATTTTAGAGTATAAAAAAGCAATTCTTATAGTATTTGGATCACATTTTATTGAATGTCTTCCCTTTGCCTGTAACTTTCCACATCTAAACACACATATATACACAAATTCATCATAATAAATTTCAAGTAACCATTGAAACTTTTGTGGTTTGATTCAAATGTCAATAAATATTGCTGGAGGCAATTCTAAGGTTTTATCTTATGTTGACCAGATATTAAAATTGCTGCAAAGAAGGAAATTCACCACCTTACTTCATTCAGTAAGTCTTTTATTCCTAAAGGGCGCCTAAGACATATTGAATACTTTGTAACCAGACAGGCAGAGACTGGCAAAGATTTTGGGGTTTTTTGTGAAAAAAGTTCCTAGTTTCCATTAGTGGTGTGGTAAACTGAATAGTTAAATGGCAACTGTTGCTACCTACAAAACAAGCCATTAAAATTGGCCTGTAAATCAGGCAGCATGCTCCTAATCTTCACACAGTATAAGCTTGAAAAGGCCATCAACCAATATGTAGAGAGACTGTACAGTTCTCATGCTATNAAGAAAAACAAACAGGAACTTTCTGTAAGAGCACGCAGTGACAGGACAAGGGGGAATAGAGTCAAACTGAAAGAGGGTTTGTTTAGTTTAGCTATTAGGAGGAAATTCTTTACTGTGAGGATGGTGAGACAACAAAACAGGTTGCCCAGAGAAGCTGTGGATGCCCCATCCCTGGAAGCGTTCAAGACCAGGCTGGATGGGGCTTTGAGCAACCTGGTCTAGCGGAAGGTGTCCCTGCCCATGGCAGGGGGGTTAGAAATCGATGTTCTGTAAGATCCCTTCCAATCCAAACCATTCCATGGTTCTATAAGAAAGCAATAAAAGAGTACTAAATTTGTATATAGTTTTGCTGCAAAATTCAATATTTTCTTCACAGAAACCTCTCATTAAGGAGGCAACATATTAGGGCCAGATGATAAGTTTATAAGCTGAAAAAGAAATCTTCTTGTTGTTTTTTTCTTTAATTAACAGAAAGTAATGCATCAGATGGCTAGATGGCCAAAAATTGCAAAGGAACTCAAAGACGAAAGAGTAAAATTTCCCAATGTGCCATGTACTCTGCATCAGTATCAGAGGACTGGGCACTGCCTAGTAAAATAAATGCACACCTTCAGAGCTAGCTGAATGAGAAATAACTGATGAGGAAGCCTTGGTAGGTAAAATAACAGGCATTATATTAAAGAATAGAATTAAGAGGAAGCTCAAATTATTTAATTTCCAAATGAAAACTCAAAAAGATTTCTGTGAAAGGCAGAAACCCTCATCACGAACTGCTGAGGTTCACTAAAGGAGTTAATAAGCCTTAGTGTAAAGAAGATTGATCTACATTATATGGATGTGCAAACAAAGCTTTCAAAAAGATCAATTGTCAAGTGCTTTCAGGAAAAGCATAAGGGAAATGACCTTCAAAGATAGAGTCTTGATTAAATGTTGGAATGGAGAGGATAGAAATGAAATGGATAATTAGATCTTACAGCAACAGTTTTAAGGTACAAGTGAAGTGCTCCAGGCATCTGCACAGTCAGGTGAAGAGGGAAAAGCTACAAGAGTGACATCTGCAGACAAAACTGTGTTATTCAAGGTAGTAAGGAGGAACACAAAGAATACAGAAACTTCCAAGACTGAGCAGCTATCATGTGTTAGAATGGCAAATGAAAATTCAGTGTAAGCAAACGGGAAAAGAACAAACCTAAAGCTAAATTCACATCAAAATTATGGTCTCTGAAATGATCATTACTACCATGAAGCCTACTTTTACCTTTGTGAGCAACTGGCTAACATACAGAAATTAGCAACCATCCTGGTTAAGGGATCAGGATCACTATAGTTAAAATTTCCCGCTTGCATTAAGCCTAAGACAAATGTACAGTCTAAAAAATGTAAAAGATTACTGGACCCAAGTTTCTAACAGTATTTCCATTTTAGGCATATTAGATGACGAAACAGAAATTTGTGAAAACTGCAACTTCTTTGAAGTTATCACTATAAAGGTCAAAAAATCTATTTGTACTTTTTCTAGATCACCATGGCAAGTCAGAAAACTGATTATGTCATTTACCACTTTTTAAGGTAGTAAATATTTTTACAAATATTAACTACTTTCTACAAGCTGTTTTGTTATCCTTTTAAGTGAAGGCAGTGATGTAGTGGTTCATATCTTCTGTTCTACTGTCCTTTATTTACTTCAGCTGGAAGGGGGTTCAGCAACACAAGCCTTAAAAACTCATGCCTGATTTTTTTCTGATATGCAAACCACGTAAGTAAATCAATAACTAAAAGCTTGATTGTACTAACCTGGGATTTGCACTAACAACAAAATGGCCATTTGGATAATTTGTTTTCCATGGAATAGCCAACAAAAACATTTGTCAATTAAAAGTTCCCATTTTTGTCCGGTTATCAATGGACATTAGACAAGGCCATTTTATGCAGGCCCTGCGAGTTGTTTCATGTCCCAGAACTATCTTAAGCTTCATTACCAGCACCAAAAGCATACCTGGATCCACACAGAAGCAACTAAACAGATAGGGAATATTTCTTCCCTTTTAGTAACTAATATTAACATTTGGGGGGTCGATTGCTGTGCTGAATTCAGACTTTTTCACCATACTTGTTTAGCAGTACGTTTATACTGCAATCTGCAGGTATTACAGTTGTTCAGGCACAGCTGAACTAAACTGCTCTAAAGCTTTTTAAGTCTCCACTCACAGGTGCATTGAGCTCACAGGAGTAACTCCTCTGACCTATGGGTCACGAGAAAAGCACTTCTCACGCTCCAGGGACAGAAGCCAGCTACACAGCTGGGACATGATGTACTCGTGTTGGGTAAGTTATAGAATCATTCAGGGTGGAAAAGACTTTAAGATGGAGTCCAACCATAAATCTTGAAAGTTTGACCATTTAGCAAACAGGATGTAAAAACTTGTGCACAACATATCTATGCCATTATGGATTTTAATAAAAAGGTATTTCCATTGTACTCTACCACTCTGTTATGTACAAGATATTAATTAAAGCACTTCAGTAGCTATGCTGAGTTTGTTGGTTTTTTCCAGTCACTTAGAAGTTATTTAAACTTCCAGCAGCCCTTTGGACCATTCTTGCCAATCTTAGTTTGAGGTGTGCCCACCAGATCGTCTTTGCAAAGAGCCAGATGCATCAGCTAAAAATAGAAGTTTTGTGGCACTTGTTTCACAGTAACTCAGAAAGAGCTATTTGTTCAGCTGTGTTACTAGCTCATACAAGAAGTCTTCAGCTTGAAAACATTTAAAGCAAAATGTCTTCTTTGTTTTCACTCCCTCCTCTAATTTACTAATATAGGCGCAACTAAAGGAAATTAAATCCTTCAACGCATAGATTTCAAAATGTAGAAAGTGATGGGGGAAGGGTTTTTATTTTGTAAGGTTATGACATTTTAAATTAATATTTATTTCCAAGTAGACTTTACGAATGCCTTACTCATTTTTCAGTCTATTGGAGTTATTTACCACCAAACAAGATTACATTTAATGCAACTTTTACTTTCCTCACAATTTAAATTTGATAAAAATTTAATTAAATAGAGCTGCAGCAACTAATTATATTTAATTCAAGCTACCCAATCCTTTGACTAATAACAAAGAACACCCACTTCGCAATTTTTAATAGTAGCAGCTATGGTATGAAAAACATAATGCTTGCCAACCAGCCAATGTAGTAGTGTTGGCTTTCATACCTGTCCTTTTTCTCTGGAGTAATAAGAAGGTAATAATCACAGGCCATAGATTTGTATTTCTTTTCTGCACTGTTATTAATTTTTCTCCTCTCTTCTTGGTAAAATTTTAGTCTTTCATTCTTTCTGAAACCAGTCATCGTCTAACAAGGCACTTCTTGCTCTAAGCATTTGGATATTGTTTTATTTATTGATTAACCTAAGATTTAGATCACTACTTCTACTGGACCTCCAGAGGCTCTCCCCTACCAAACCATTGTATCAAGACTTCTCTTCTACTGAGTGCTTCCAGTGCCTCTCTTCCCAACCATGATACAATGACTGCAATATAGCAAGCTGGGGCGGGGTAAGTTAGTATCCAAAACCACTTAATTCACATTTTTCTTAAGCTTTGTAAGGACTCTTAATAGAATACTGTTGTAACAGTGCTTCTGAGAAAACAAAGTAAGATTCCAAAAGCTTTTCCCTGAAGTTGCTGCATTGTCTGCGTGTGGCTAAACCAACACTCTTGAAAACTCTGATTCTCAGCTTTCGGCAGGAATTCCCTCTTCACCACAGTTAAATAATTGTCCAGAGGTTTGTTCATATCATCTCGGAGGGATATAAAATAACCCACCACAGGTGAAGGTTTAGCTCACCTTTTTGTTGAGACTGTTGCCTAACGCTTTTCGGGGACTGCCAAACCGCCCGGGGTTCTGCGGGACAAATATCCAGTGCCCTGGGTCAGACAGACGGCGCAGAGGAGCGGTATTTCCTTGTCTATCTGTTTACCCAGGTATTGCCGTCGCAGTGGAGGTAGAGCGGTCGATGTTAATAAAGCAGGTAGAAACAAAGAAGAGAGAACGGATCCCTGATAGCATCACCCAGGTTTTATTGTCTCTTCAGGATACGGGCTATCAGAGAGACCTCGAGGGGGTGGTTACACAGAGTTTTAAGGGGAAAGGAAAGGGGTGGTCAGAGGGGAAGGGTCCAGGGTCTCATCAAATCACAGATTGACGTGGGATGACAGTTTTCCAATGAGTTCTGGGCAAAGGTGGAACATATTTGCATTAACCAATTAATGTTACAGAAAGGTCGAAGTTTCCAGTAACTCTTGAATAGTAAAACAAAGTGATGAATATTAAAATAACAGAGGTGGAACAGAATCTTTGACTGACAGGGTTAAAACGTGGCAGCTAGGGGATTTCCTCAAGCTCACTGCCGCAGTTGCTGTCCCTTGATGTATTTCAGTAGATTAGAACTTCAGCTTTTAAATCCCAACAAATCTGAAAACATCTTATGGCACGGTACTTTCAGGTGCTTTCACCTCAGTAACGCTAAAGGCTTGCACCCAAGCTGTTTTCCAGAGCCTCTGTGGGCAGGGTTTTTTTTCCCTTTGCTCTTCTGGTGCTAATACTTTTGTGCTGTTAGTCCCTATGGCCTGCACCTGCAAACCACTAAAGTGCTGCTGCCATGCTTACAGGAAGCCATTCCCTCTGGCAAAAGGATCACCTTTCCTCACTTCCTCCTCTCTTTGCTTTTTGTCTTTGAGGATTTTAGTTTACATTAGAGAAAACCAATCATAACGCATAACAAAGTAGAAAATAGCCTAGAGATGCTTGGTAACTATGACTAGATAACACATGTGCAAAGAGATTTGAAAACCAGTAAGCAACATTTACATTTGAGTGGCATACCCCAATAAGCAGTAACAACCGGGAGTTTGGATGAGTCCCAAGGAAAAGACAGGCACGGTATCATTCCTCATCCCTGTCACTGGAGGCATGGACACACCAGTCTAGGAGGGTGTTCAGCAGGGACACATCACCCTCCATCTCTCCCCCACCCTTCTGCTGGTTTTTACTTTTCCCTCAAAAAATAAATCTGCCATCTTTACAGCCAATGAATGCCATCAGCTACAAATCCTGCTAATAAACCCTGGTAGAAAGAACTTCTTACTTATCCGTCCTTTGTACACACTCAATATTTCATAGAAAATTAAAATAAATTATTTGATACAGAGGAGTTCTGTGCTTCTTGGCCTAATTTATATTAATAAACAGTTCACCACACATAACAAGCATTCTTCTTGAAGAGGTCAAAAACTTTGAAAAGAGAAAATAATTCAGAACAGGAAGAAGGCAAGTTTTATTTCCTTATTAAAGATCATTAGAAATAGATATAAGAAATCCCAATTTCCACATTTTACTTTTTCCTATGTTAAAACATGTCAAATGAACTTCATGAGAGGCAAAATGCATGTTATTTTCTCCATGCCAGACATTTAAAATGCTTTTGGTATACAGATTTTTAGGAATAAAACAGTGAAGAAAGAAACTACTGCCTCGAACTTCTGGCACCTGATCGCACATCCAAGTTATGATCTCATAATACCTTAGCAGTTGGAGCTTGCATACTCCACCCTCTATTATCTGTTAATAAAACCTTTTTTTCATAGTAAGAATCTGATTGTTCTTTACATTTGTAGTGTTCATATGTGCATGGAAAAACCTGGTATATTTTCTTTTGTAAACTAGTATCTAAAATACAAAGGCTTGAGTCGCATATTTCAGTCAAAAAACACCAGCTTCTTCTGCCTTCTGATAATAAAATTGAAGTCATCTAAGTTACCCTAAAATTTGCAATTTAGACCATTCTTCAGCCTGCTGTAACAACAATTATGTTCATGGGTGGAAGTCTCAACAACAAAATAGGAATCACAAAAGGGAAAGGAAAATCTGTTTTGGTACACAAATCAGAAGATAACCCCAAATTCAGCACCATGAAGGATTTATTGCTCCAAGAACCTGAAGTTTCTAATACTGTTCATACAATACACTAATATTTCTCTTTTTTTGTCATGATACTTTAGCAGTGCTTTCAGCTTTTTCAGAGTCCTAAATGCTTCCAACATCCTCACAGCGGGCACCTCCTTTCTGTTTCCTCAGCCAAGCAGGAAACACAGCTGATTTGAGTACAAACAGAAGAGATACTTGAGGGCAAATCTGTACTCAAAATATTAAGAAGAGGGTTGGGGGTTTTTGTGCCGCAATAGCATCCAAGGAGTAATTGTGACTCAGTCTGCCCTTCCTTAATCTTGGGAAACACAAGGAATGCCAAGTGCCACTCTGCATTTAGCCTTTTTGTTCACTTTTAATCCGCTCCCCCTAACACCCTGTGTGCTGGCTTTGGCTGAGGTAAATTTCTCCCTGGTAACTGGTACTGGGCCACGTTTTGGATTTGTGCAGGAAACCATGTTGATAATTCAGGGATGTTTCAGTCACTGCTGAGCGGTGTTTACCCAGCATCTAGACTTTCTCACCCCACCAGCAAAAGGCTGGGGGAACACAAGAATGTGGGAAGCTGACCCAAGGGATATTCCAGGCCACATGGCATCACGCTCAGTACATAAAGCAGGGGGAGAAGGAGAAAGGGGGGACATTCAGAGAAATGGTGTTTGCCTTCCCAAGTCACCATTACATGTGCTGGAGCCTACAGAAAGTGGTGAATGCATTCCTTAACCTGCTTTGCTTGCATGCAGGACTTTTTTTCCTTATTAAACTGTTTTGATCTCAACCCACGAGTTTCTTCACTTTAATTCTCTCCCCATCTCAGTGCAGGGAGAGGAGCAGGTGAATTGCTGCGTGGGGCTTATTTGCCAGCTGGGTTACAGCACGACACCCTACAATCCACTGGGTATCACAGCAACATGACAACCCGTGAGGCACGCTGTTACTTCCCAGAACTACTTGTCCATTTCTGTTGTGCAGTTAGACTGGACCAGCTGCAGCCTTTCATCATGAGCAGTTCCACTGCATGGAGCCAGAAGGTGTTCAGGGTTACCTCCTGCCCTGTGGTTCAACCCCAGCTCCTCACCACACTGCACCCTTCAGGTGTTTTAACTGTCTACTCAGAAACCTACGAGCAAAACCAATTATTTGCCAATAACCAAGAATTTCCCTTTATAAAAGTTTATCAATAGATTGCAAATGTCAATATTACATAAACAAATGCCAAACATATTCAATTCCACCAAAGGGACAATAACGCAACGTTTTACAGTTATCCTGGGCTTTCTGGGCTATCCATGGGCAGCCCATGTCTTCCAGCCGTGTCAGAGAGGAATTTGCTCCTTGGTGCTAAATGTGACATTTCTGGAAAAAGCATGACTGCTACTGCCTGCTTAACACACCCTCACAGCAGAAAGCTGGAATTGTTGCTGAGCAACCAGAGCAGTGCTATTGCTGTGTCCCCAGCTCACCATCTCTCCCTGCACGCTCAAGAGTGGAGGGGGCTGGACATGATGCCCTGTGGCTGCTGGCTATTAAACCTCTTTCTGCTTCTGTGGCACGTGATTGTTATTTGTCATGAAGCGTTATCGTTCTTGATGTCTTTGGAGTACAACACATTGTCTGACCTAGGTTAAGTGACAGAGGACTTCCTTATCCGTAAATCTGCTGAATATTAATTGCAATGATGAAATACTCCTTCATTACCAGTCACAGTTCCTTGGAAATGTTTCTTGTGTCTATTAAGCATTTTCAAATATTATTTGGCTACTGAAAACTGGAACCAGTAAGGACCCATGAAATTCTTTTAACCAGTTACTATCTGATTCTGCTTTAGAAAAATCCTTCTTTCCCATCTAAACCTTTTATGTCATGTTTTGTCCAAATATATATATATGGCAAATGGAATCCATATTGATTTATTGCTCATTTGTCCCAGTATTCCAAACAAGACAGCATCATTGCCCTTCTGCTTTCTTTTGATTAGAAGGTCCTATTAGAAAATTCATTAAATCTACACATAGTTCTCATCCTATTGCATCAGTTTGTCTCTCAATTGCTGCATATTCTTTAATTTCTGGTCTTAGCCTACTGGTGATGAAAGCAAGAGGCAGCTTTTTCCATCTTCCAGCAGGTTAGACACCAGCCTTTGCTAGGATTACTTCAGCCACCTTACACTATAGTAACAGCCAGTTTCATGCAATTTGCTGCACACCATGATATTCAGGATCAGTATTCAGTGGTTTGTCTGCCACCAGCGAGCAAACAGATACTTTTAAATCTGATTAAAAACTACCCATCATTGCTTTAAAACTTACAAGCCCAAAAGTCAGAAAATTTGTCTCTTTACTGGACATTGAAGAAGCAGTTCCATCTTTTCATCCACTTTTTCTTTCCAGTTCCCACACCTTAATCATTTCTCCTTGCCACCCTGCATGCATCCTCAAAACATGCACATCATGTAGCTTTCTGGCCCTGTTCATTTTTATGTATGTTGCTGAATGTAGGATTTTTCTTAGCTGGGTTATAGCTGCTGCAGTGTGTGTACATGAACTCAGCAACTTATAACAACCTGCCTTTGGCAGAAGCTGAACCCATGGCCTCTTCTGCCTGCTGTTCCAGAAAAGAAACACTAATAAAACTGAAGAATTGTGTTCTATCAGGACAACACCAAGATCATGGCATATAGAATTAGGCTGAAATTTTATCTTTTACTGGCAAGGAAAACTTTTTTTTTTTCAATAAAGTTATTGCCAAACAGCTGTCACAGTCTTAAACATTTTCACATCTTTTCAGTGACACATCAAATGTTTTTCCCTGTTTACACTTCTGGTATTGAGCAATTATTGCTGTCTCAATTTGGTTTCCCTGGGAAACTGCCAACACCTGAGAGATGTTTGTTACATATTTCCCATTATTATTTTACAAATCCACTCCATATCCACTGAGGAGGCAGTGGAAAGGGAATCTTTCCTTCCACATGGGCTACTGCACCTGAACATCCCAAGATTTAAGGCAGAAGTTAAAAGGCTAGCAATTATGTTTGTCTGTTTATTAAAAACTCCTATTAAGGCAAGTTACACTGCACAAGAGTAACACAGCTGCTTTCTTGTCTTTAGTAGTTAAACTGGGAATTGCTCAAGTGTGGAACAAATTCTCTTTCATCTCTATCTTCCTCCATTCCCTGCAAAACATAGGCTGCTAAAATGTAGGAGCACATCTGGACATTTTTGGTCACTGAGAAGTTATATCATCAAGCCCCATTCTAGAAAAGAGAAAGAACAAGACCCACATGCTTACTAATATAGATTTCATTCCCAAGTTGCACAAAGGAGTTTCTATCCCATGAAGGTGTAAAATCATAAATGTAATCAAGCTAAATATTTTTAAAGGTTCTATATACGTCATTTGATAAGCATGAAATCTAAATGAAAAAGCAGCAGTCAGATTCTCAACTGAATAATACTATGATCAAAATTCAAATGAAGGTTAATAAGAGAGAGTGATTTAATTTTTATCCTTAGCATCACGTATCAAGTCCCTAATTAATTACATTTTTAATTAACCTCTTGCAAACCAAATAATATATTTTATGAAAGTTTAATGTATTCTAGATTACATTACCACAGCTTTAGGCTGACTCTCTTTGCTAGAAAATTTTTGCTTTTGCTAGGACAGCCCTCCTGCTAAAAAAATTACTCTTGTAAGAGATAAGCACAACTACTTTTTATATACGTAACTGTACAGAAATATCAGCCCAAATGGGCTTGCAACATGTCCTGCCAACTACTGCAAAATTTAAGAATGATGGGCATTTATATTGCTTTAACATTATGGGAATCCATGTGGAATACAACCATCCCCTAGGATCTATCAACTACACACCCCTTCCAGGAAAAGACGATCAGGTTAGCTCTCATTAGCAGTGAAAGACCAGACTGGAAGCTTCTCTGCTTGCAGGTACATCGAGGATCAGACAAAACAAGGGGAGTTTACAAGGAACAGTCGTATTAACTGTGTTCACCCTTGAAATAATATTGTTGTGTGTTTCAACTCAACAAAGCCAATAATAAAGTAACTATGAGACTGGAGCTGAAAGAAACAGACTTCCAGAGTAAGGCAGGAAAAAAGAATTTGCAAAAATCCTCTTCTTTACTGGAGGCCTCAAGAGCACGCTGTGACACTGGTGCTCGAAGATCAGCCGTGTTTTCATACGTAAAGCCTTGACACAGGACAAGCAATTGCCATTAGAAACAGATGCCCTCCTCAGGATACAACAACGCGCCGTTTGTTTATAAGCAGTAAAAGTTTGAATTTCATCGCAGATAAAAACGCCCTCTCCGAGGAGGCGAACCACCCCTGCCTATCCCCAGCTACGAGCGTGCCCCAGACATGAGGGAGAAGCGGCGGCCGCCGCCCCGCACGGGCGGGCCCGTGTCCCCGCCGGGCGCCCTTCGGAGCACAAGTCACCGGCGCGGCCGCCCCACAGCCCGGGCTGCTTCCCGAACACGGGACACTCGGCAGCCTCGGGATTCCCGGCGGCGGCGGTGGCTCTCCCTGCCTCCCTGTGCCGTCCCTCCGCGCAGCCCCACCTGCAGCGTGTCCGCGCCGCGCTCCGCCGGGGCCGGGGCCTCGGGGGGCTCCGGGCGGGCGGCAGCGATACCGGCCGGGCCCTGCGGCTGCTCCGCCGCCGCCTCCATCGCCCGCCGTGGTTGCCGTGGCCAGGGGCTCCCGCCACCGCCGTCCGGTGGGCGGTTTTTGAACTTCCCCTTCCAGCCCGAGGCCAGCCCCGGCTCCCTATGGGAACGGGCTGCCGGCGGCTGGGAGGTTCCGCCACGGCCAGACCGACACCGCAGCGACCCCGAGTTCCCTCAGGGAGCCCCCGGCGACAACACCCTCCGACCGCTCAACACCTCGTTACCGCCCTGAAAGCTGAAACTTGTATCAGGTACAGCATTAGTACTTCGGACACCGCGAAATCGTCTCACCTTTAACATCTCGCTCCCAGTAACTCCCAAACGTTTGAGTTCATGCAGCCCTCGCACCTAGCATAGCTCGGGGAGGCAGGAGAGTCGAAAGCTTCAAACGCTGCTATTTCAACTGCATGGCAAAAGAGCGGTGAAATTTAATACAGCTGGGTGCTACAGGTGCGCATCTTTCTCCTAATTGGATAACACAGTGAGGGTTGCCCTCTTAAATGACCACAGAAACTCCTTGTTATCAGGTTTCCTGCACTCCTCGCTCCCAGAAGGCAGCAGTGAAAATAGCGAGCTTGCTGCCACTGTGTTAGACACACTGATCATTCACGCATAAATCAAATTCCAAATGTGTTCATAAACAAATCTGTCCCCAAGAAAATCTCTTCCTCCTTAACTTCCGACAGAAGATACAAGTCAGGGTGGTAGTTGCACTATAGGCAAGGGTTACAGTGCATACACGAAAGTACTGAAACCTAAGATTAAATATACATGAAGGACAGACTAAATATGTATAACCTGACACTGGGGCATCAGCAGCTTTTGTTCACCCAGAATCTACAGCAACACATCCTCGAGAATGTGAAAGCTAAATATTAGGAGTAAAGCACAGAAAATTCAGGAGCAGAGAACCTGAAATTCTTTACAGAGATGTGTAAGAAGCCCAGTGCTCAGGGTTGAGGTGGTATTTCACCTTGGAATGTGTTTCTCTTACGGTCCTCTTGATGTAATTTGAACTCTGGATAAGGAAGTCTCCTGCTAGTCTTTTACGGAAGCATACATACACAGGGCTGCAAAAACATCTGCAGAAACCCCATGTCTCAGCCCAAGAACTCCTAATCATCCCCTAACAGGATTTTCCACCTATTCTTAAAACTCTCTGGAAGGCAAAGACTACACAAACCTCCCAAGGGGCATGGTCCAGTTCTCATTTGCCCATTTCATTATTTTTTCACTAGTATCAATTGTTACTTCAAAGTACACTTTTTCTCATCTATCCTTCAGAGACTAGGCAGAAAAAGTGGCCTTTACAATAATAGCTTTTAATGTGTTTGTTGTGGCTTAACTCTGGTAGACAGTCAAACCCCACACAGCCACTTGCTCACTGGCACCCAGTGGGAAATATTTTCTCAGTCATTTTTTTTTTTCTCCCAGAAATAAGCCAATTGTTTCAGATAAAAGCTATTTATTTCATCATTGCCTTGGAATTCATAGGTTCTGTTCTTCATGATTTTCCAGTTTGTCGGTACTGTTGCCAAAAATTGACATGCAAAACTGGACATAAAACTCTTCCAGTGGCCTTAGAAGCCACAGAGCAGAAAAGGAAGCTTTCGACTGATGGTTTGAACAGAATTTTTTTTAATTTTCTACTGCTTAAACACTCTCAAGATGATTCTTTTTTCTCTATGCTTTAGAGGAATTTCCTGTGTTTCAGTTTGTGTCCAACCTGTCAAGCTGGTTAAGCACAACATCCCCTTCTTAAATCCATGCTGAAACATGACAAAGATACAACATTTTCAGACTTTCAGAACCAATAGTGATGCCATTAGGTAACCCTTTCTCAGCAATGCAATAAGCGCTCACTTTTGGTGCACGGAGGGTTACACAGGTGAGTATGTCCAAACATATCTCAGAAAGCCTCAGTCTGCATCACCCCGAGTCGCTTCTGACTTCAGTCACATCAGTTATTTATTTGACACTAATTTGACACTACTCACCTCAGTCACTTACCCAAGCCTGCCTGTCACTCCATCAGCTCCTCTCAGCTCCCTTTATCAGCCACTTCATTCCTGCCAACTCCCGAGTTAGTCAGCTCCTTCAGGTGGACCTGTTGGGCAGTCACCTACTGCCCTCCCTCAGCTCCACCAATGGCAAAGTGTATGACAGGACTGTTGTCCAAAGTGATCTGTATGAAAATTTCTTTTGAGTTTCAGATTGTTAAAAAACATTGATATTTATAAAAATAGAAAGCCATTTCACTGAAATAGTCACTAATACAAGTTTCCATAACTGAAGAGTAATGTACATTTTTACAGGTAATAGCTATATGAGAGTTTAAGCATGCAAGTGTTTTCTGTTTCCAATTTAAGTTACAGCAAAAACAACATTCCAGCTGTTGCTTGACTAATTCAGTGTAGAATGAATGGATTATTCACATATTCGCTCTTATTTGTGTGTCTAAGTAAATTCATGAGAATGCTTTTGGGAATATTTCCAGAGCTTGATATTCTGGTTTCAAAAGTGGACACAAGACACTTTGGGAGAGAAAAGAAGAGAGGAAGCTTACATGATATTTTTGTATAATATTTTCCTGGGCTCTGGCCATCTTTAGTTGAGGCAATTTTTAGAGCCTATTGTCATGGTGCCACCATGACACATCAGCCAGGGCACCATGGGGGTGGGTGACAGCAATTCCTGGCAGCCAGACCCCAGCCTGCTGCTTCAGCTGGGAGCTTGGCAGCCGAGGAGCACTGAGGCAGCCCCAGTCCTGGCACTGGGCACATCTCTGGGGACAGGAACAGGACAGGGCTAGGTTTTGTCTGCTTAGGAAATCACAGTGGAAGCTCTTCCAGATCCTTCTCTATCCTCCCACTAACCCCGTGCCAGGTTGTTGAATCCACAGCATTGTTCAGCAAAGGGATCCACAGGTTTTCTGCCTGTTGCATGAAGAGTATCTTTCAACTACTTGTTTTGAACCTGGTTCCCAATATCATCCCCTATTTACATTTGAAAAACACGGTGAACATTCAATCTCTGTCCATTTTCTCCATGCCACTCGTATTTTTGTAGTCTTCTGGCATATCTTGCCTTCCAGAAACACCCCTTCTCCAGCCACCTTAATCACTCTCCTTATGGAAGCCATTCCAGTTCTTTGGTCACTCTGCTGCCCTTCTCTTCCTTTCTCTAGTTCTTACACATCTTTTTTGAGATGGAAGAACCATAACTGCACAGGATATTCAAGGTGTGGACAAACAATTTATACAGTGGTGTGATTACATTTTCCATTTTGCTCTCTATTTCCTTCCTGAAAGTTTGTAGTGTGTTCTTTGTTTTGCTTACTGCTACTGATTACTAAGTGGATGTTTTTGTGTAATTCTTTATTATAATTGCAGGGTCAGTGATCATGTTTTAGGATCCAAATGTTAAAATAAGATTTCTGACATGATAACAAAAAGTGCAGTAACTGATACTGTTTCACTTGGCAGTACTGAAATCCATTGAGCTTCCCCCTAGCAATGCCACCACCACGAATAATTGTTCACCCAGCACAGATAAAACCTGCAACAACACCTACCATGATTTTGGAAAGCGTTGAAGATAAATTTTGAGCAGTACCAAATAAAAAATATAAGCTCACGGTGGACTAGAGAAATACATTGTTGTACACATCCTAACCCAAAAATTCATAGTTTCATGGGTTAACCTGTGATATATTTAATTCAAAGGTTGGACTCAACGGTATTTTTCAACCTAATTAATTCTGTGATTCTATGATATACAAATCACTGTCAAGGTTTTAAGAAAATCAAGAATTTCAAATCTTATTCTGGTTTACATTAACACCCTTTTACTCAAATCCAGCACAGTAAAAATAAACAGTCCACTTTGGTCACTTCTATCTGACCTAAAAGTTTCTATGAACCCTCCAAAAATTATAGTCCCATATAATCCCAGTTTTCATATTTTTGCATAAAACAGCCACTAGAGGGGGAGATAATCCCAAACACTTGAGCCCATCTAGTCCTAGCTGGCAGAATTTATACATTTGAATCTACTTTTTATCTATCACCGTGACCACAAAATCTATTTTTTTACAGTACGAGTATTCAGCTACAATGAATTATATTGAATGATTTGTTGTTAGGTTATTATTTGTTATCAGGCCCAGCAGATGAATCAGGAGTACCTTGCCAGAGCAAAGACCTTTCCTTAGAACGCTCTGTCTATTTATCATTTTAAAATTATAATTTCTCTCTCAAGGCAATTTAATTTTGGGACTCCAGGGTTCAGCAATCTTCCTTTAAGGAACCTTAAATTCATAGTAACTTCAGCAACCTTAGCCTCACTAATTCTAACAGATGACGAAACTCTGGCATGTTGGGCTCAAAGAAAGCACGTTACATATTCAAGGAGTTAGGTTATGACACCTACAGCAATGTGAATTTATAAACCGAACAGAAAATCAATCTGTACTATCTAGAGTGAGCATCAAAAAATTCCCAGTGGCTTGCTAAGGTCACAGTGACAGTCCTGACTGCTCCACCTCCACTCTCAGTGGCTCTGTAGCTGTTCAGGAGCCCATGGAGGAGAGGTAAGGAAGATTTAAACTGTGTTGTGTCACAAAGCAATCAAGACCGATGGTTCTCCATAGGAGAGAAGCGCAGTAATTATCCACATCCGTGATGTAATGAACGTTGTTAAACATTGTCAAACGCAATACAGCCATGATAAAATCTTCAGCTGTGGCAGCCATGGTCACACTTGATTATGGGAGGAATTACTTTGTATTTTATTGTGACTTGTTAGGCAAATTTGTGAGGCTGATGTGAGGTAGTATTTTATTGTAGTTATGAAAAGGTAATCTGTCAGGCAAAACCAAGGAAGATGTGTCCCAGCACAGACCTGTACATCCATGTAACAGCTCCAGGAACTCCCTGATCTCACTTGTTTCTCCTGTCAGTCACAGAGGGGAATCTGAGAGGCAGGGCTGCAGAGACCCATTACCCACCACAGCAGCAATTATAACCAACATGGAGAAATAAAAGAACATTTCGTTTCTTTAGCATCCCACATGAGTGGTCAGGCAGAACCATAAACTGAATTGTTTTTGGCTTTCTGTGACTTTTGCCTGGGTGATGTAAGCACCTGAAGCTACTCTGTGTTCTACCTGGTTATAAACCAGTATTTTAGAGAAGGATTAACATTATGCAATAATACATACATATAGATATAAATATACATTATAAAAATATATTCCCTTGGGTATGCACTCATTTCTCAGAAGAGGAAAAATCAATATTGAGAAAAATTATATACCAAGACAGGATGTCTAAGCAGTAATCAAAAAGAAATATTAGAATTGTGATATAGATCAAAAGGACAGGAAGTGGCAACTGGGAATAGAAGGCGTAATGGTCAACCACAGAAACAGGATTTTTTCCATGAAGAAAGTTTATCTCACTGGGAGGTAAATAACTCATGGAACATGCTTTAGAGAAGAGAAAGGGAAACTAAGCTGTTGCTGTAGTTATCAGTCTGACCTCTTTTTAAAAAGTAACAAATGAAAACTTCATCCAGTTTTCTCTCTTGCAGGAGAGCGAGAGTCTGGTTTTCCCATGCCCTTTGGTGGTGGTGTGGGCTACGCTGAGTAAATGTGATGTAGGAGTGCAAAGCATTCATAAAAATGCAGAGAAGCAGCAGAAGCTGTGAGAAAACATTCTCCTGCCCCTGCTCACGGGTGCTGTGCAAAGGAGGTACAAACAGCTGAGGAAAGGAGAGGCAGAAGAGCAACGGGAGCAGCAGAGGAGGACTGATTCAGAATTGTCCATGCTGAGAAAGATGAGAGGAAGCCCTGAAATCAAACAGGATTGGTCATGAGGGGTGGAGATTCTTTTAATTGGGAAAACTGGTGGCTGGAATGACTAAGGTTATATAATATAAGGGTTTGCATGCAATTGCTTTCCAGCTACTAAAAGAAACCTTAAAAAAAATTAAACATATCAAATTTTAAGAGAGGAAAAGTATTACTTCAACATTTACATGGCTGTGGCCATACAAGCAAAACCCTGAAACTTCATTCAAATCTCAGTTCTTCTTTGCCAAGGAAAGTCATACCAGACCTGAGAGAAGAGGACAAAATACTGGTTGGAGTGGAACTCAAGAACCCCCCAGAAAGTTAGACTTTAAATGGAGGTAATTCACAGAAGGGAGTTCTTCTTTGACAAATCAGTCTGCTTTTGAAAATTATACTCCTTTTTTTTTTTTTTTTTTTTTTTTTGCCTGGTCTTTTAGAGGCATTTTGCCTTACAACCCCTTTAAAAAGCTTGTTAAAGATCTCTTTATGAAGTAGATAATTAAATATTGTAAGGGTAAATTAATTGCACAGATAAAGGACTAGCTTGGATAACAAAGGCAGAGAGCACTAGTGTAAAATAAGAATTTGGGCTAGAGAAATATGAAGAGCTGTGTGCCACAGAGACCAGTAACGGCTGGGAGTGACTTCATTCCTTGCATGCAGATCTCTGGCCAGGGTGAGGAAATCTGGCTGTAAGGGAGCAGAGGCTGTTCATGACACATAACTGGGCAGAGATTCAGCACAAGGGAAAAGAGTCATAAACATCAGAAGGTCTTGGACACAGCAGGAGCAACAGGATATGAGTTAGTGTGCTTGAATTAGCGACCAGACAAATGAAAATGTTGTAACATTGCCTTGACATTGTGCTTCTTACTGACTTTTTACTGACCAAGTGCGGTGAGAGAGCAGGACTACTGCTGCTGAAGCAGGAAGTTTTCAAGTGTTTAGCATGAGACAGAACTCAGGGCAGATACAGTCATCTTCAGCAGCACTTCCAACTTTTTGAACAATATTACAGATGTAAGCCTGATTGTTTTTTCAGTAGCAAAGGCCAGAGCAAAAGAGAACATTATGTAGGAGCAAGTGGATGCTTTACAATAATATTTATTTTTAATATATCTAATGCATTACATAGATGAGGCCACACCAAAATGGAGCAAGATGTTAAACTAAAAACTTATTATTAAGGATGCTACATTGAGGCTGAAGATTCTATAGCTTTGGCTACTTAAAACTAATTTTATTTAACAATCTAACTTCACTACCTAACAACTGTATGTAGAACATGTGCTGTGGACTTTTTAAGGTTCATTGTTTGCCACAGAGGCATCTTTGTTCATATTTTTAGATCTTTCAAATATTTGTTTACACATTTCCTGTGGAGGACATACCTTCTGTAATACAGCTTGTGCATCAGCCCACTCCTGATTTATTTTAGTATCCCCCAGCTGATGGGGGACAGATGGGTGAGGGCTGGGAGCAGAGGAATGCTGCCCTGCCTCTGACGGGCCTGGAAGGTATGCAGCTTGCCTCCCCCAGACAGCTTTCACAAGGCCTTGGGCAAGGGGCTAACTCGACTTCTGGTCACTACAAACATTAGAAATCTACAAAAGACTCAAGAGGAATCAGCTTTTGGTCTTGCACAGCAGGTGACAGGCCACGAGGTGCTACTGCTGAAGATTCCTGTCCCAGAGAGGTTGTGTAATATTGAGGGAACCGGGATACTTCACTACAAAGTATGCAACATTAATTTGAATAGTGATGTGTAGTTTGTGATGCTCGTAAACTTTTCCTACAGTTACCATCTCCACTTGTCTAGCTACAGAATTGAAATTCAATTCTTGTCTCAGCAGCCTGGGAATTACAGTTTGGATTAACATATTTTGGATTAACACATTGTGAAATTAATAGAGTCTAATGTGCACCCATGGCTGCATTGTTTCATGTGCACAACGCAAGCCAGTATGTACCATGCTCCTTTTTTCTGACCACGATGACAAAAAATCCCTCTGTGCTAAGCAACACTGCTCTGCACTCCCTGATTCAGAAGCTGCATCCTCGTTGGTCCCTCGGGAGGCCGTAGCCAGCATCCAGGAGTGCCAGGCACAAAGCCCATGACGTGCAGATGGCATTGGCTGGACATCAGTGCCCATCAAAGTCACCCTGTCACTCCCCTCCTCAGCTGGACAGGGGAGGAAAAAGGCTCGTTGGTCAAGATAAGGACCTGGAGAAATCACTCACAAGTTACCATCACAGGCAAAATGACTAGAAGAAATTAGTTTAACTTGTTACCAATACGATAATAAGAAATAAAACCAAATTAAAAACACCTTCCCCCAATCCCTACCTTCTTCCCAGGCTTAACTTTGCTCCTGATTCGTCTGCCTGCCCTCATCATTGGCACAAGAGGACAGGGAATGGGGGCTGAGGTCAGTTTACCACACATTGTCTCTGCTGCTCCTTTCTCCTCAGGGCTGGACTCCTCACACTCCTCCACTGCTCCGGAATGGGGTCCCTTGCATAGGAAACAGTCCTCCATTAACTTCTCCAGTGTGAGTTTTTCCCATGGGCTGCAGTTCTTCAGGAACTGCTCCCAGCATAGGGTCTCTTCCATGTGCTGCAGTCCTTCAGGAACAGGCTGCTCCAGTGTGGGTCCCCCATGGGGTCACAAGCCCTGTCAGCAAACCTGCTCCAGCGTGGGCCCCTTTCTCCAGGGGTCCACAGGTCCTACAAGGAGCCAGCTCCAGCACAAGCTTCTCATGGGCTCACATCCTCCCTCGGGCACTCACTCACTCTAGTGTGGGATCCTCCGTTGGCTGCAGGTGGATCTCTGCTCTGCCATGGATCTCCATGGGCTGCAGGGGCACAGCTGCCTCACCATGCTCTGTACTACAGGCTGCAAGGGATTCTCTGCTCCAGCGCCTGGAGCTCTTCCTCCCCCTCCTTCTGCAGTGATCTGGGTGTCTGCAGGGCTATTTCTCTCACATATTCTCACTCCTCTTTCCAGCTGCTGCTGCACAGCAGCTTTTCTCCCTTTTTAGATTTGTTACCGCAAAGGTGCTTTCACCATCACTGGTGTGCTCAGCCTTGGCCAGCGGCAGGTCCGTCCTGGAGCCGGCTGGCACTGGCTCTGTCGGACATGGGGGAAGTCTGTGGCAACTTCTCAAAGAAGCCACTCCTGTAGCCCGCCCCTGCTACCAAAACCCTGCCACACAAACCCAGGACAATGCCACAGGCAGGGCAGTGAGCAGAAGAGACATTTCTGAAAGCTTCACTCCATACAGATCATTTCGATGTGGGCCACTGAATTCCCTTAGTGTAACAGAGTCAACACAAAGGGAAAAGACTCCAACCCCACTGCTTTCTTTGGGAAATGTGGCTGATCTCAAAAATCAAGTTGTGGGTTTAGAAAACAATGTTTTAATGTAGAAATTCTTCTAAAACATTGTTTGCAAACTTGTTTTATATTCAGTGATTTATGCACTGCGTTATGCTTACCAGCAAGTTTTTCCACCCATAACGAGTATAACATATTGCTGTCTTTTTGAATAGAAAGATGGGATAATTCTCTAGGGAAGAACCCTAATATGAATCCAGGCAGCTGTTAGTTCCCAGTATGCAGAATGCACACCATGCCTGCCTCTGTTGCAGGTATGGTAATTGGTATAAACCCGTGCTACAATTAGGCCAGGTCCTCTGGGAGGGTCTCATAACTCTGAACTTTCAGACCCCTCAACAAATCTGTTTAGGACTCGGATAAACTCTTGGTTGACACCTTCCCTGTTTCTGCTGTATCCTCTGGAAAGCCAGCCAAAGGCAGCTGTTTCCCCTGCTAAGGTGGCTTTGTCCCTCAACAAATGACTTATGGTTCTTGCCGTCTTCTCCCCGGGGTACAAAATTCCAGGGCTCAAACAGAAACCCCCTACCAGTTGGTTGTGCAGTTCCGCATGTCATTCTGCCTCCTTCAGGACTATGCAGGGAGTGGAAAATCCCCCTGTTTTCCCTCCCATTTTCTCCCTTTAGTGAGCGTGTAGAGAAAGCAGTGGAATGACCTGGGGAGAGGAGGCTGTGAGGCCCAGCAGAAAGGAAAAGCTGACGGACTAGTGACAGCAGATTCTCTGCCACGTGTCTAGTGGGAAAGGAAATGTATAGAGAATGTTTTGTGAGAAATAGGAGGAAGTCATTTGGGAAGGAAATAACCAGAAACAAAAATGGAGAAGGAAATATTTCCTTCCTCGCATCTTTCATGATTTCCACTGAGAAGAAAACATCATAGATGCTCCATACCACCACACTGTAAACACATTGGAAATCAAACACTTGCTGATACGTAGTTCCCACACTCATAAGACATTTTCCTGTAACAAGAACATAAAACAACTGCCTCAAAAGCTAAAATTGTGTATTAATCTCTTTACCATTTGTATTTCTAAAAGATTTTATACCAGAAAGCTGGGTAAGTGTGAAATCCTACTGTTAATGTGTACATTTTACCAGGCTTTAGTAATCAGGATTGCCGATACAAAGTCCATAACCACAACAAAACAAAGCTTACATGAATATGGTATTCTCTGCTATTTTGTCTGTTAATTTGTTCCTTCAATTTGTCTTATAGTTGCTGCTATTAACATCACTTCTGTTTTCCTACTTGAATAATTTGTTATTCCCTACACTAAGACAGCTTTGAAAATAAAAATTGAGTCTTGGTAATATGTACTTGGTAATATTAATTCCTCGTTATTAACCAACTAAGATCTTCTTTATATGTCTGGAATACAAATGCATAGTAATAATGCCAGCATACCTTTAGGAAATTACTATCATCATAATAAAACACTCCACTAAGTGTAATAGTATGTTCACAGGGGAAAAAGTGTAGATGTTTGATTATATTAGTGTTTAACATAAAGTGTTTAGAGGCCATAATTTGTTGTATAAATGTTCTTGAGTATTAATGAAGTGTTGAAGGATTGACAAACAGCTCACATGAAACCCTAATGCAGGACTGAAATCCATGAGCATTTCCTTTTCATAATTCTCTTTGATTTTCTAGGAGCAGGCTTGTGAAACTATTCACTGAACAGCAATATCTCAGAAGGGGACACAGCCTTGGAGTAAAAAACCACATAGGATTTACAAATACTCCTGTATGAAAATAACAATACATAGTATGTTTATAAAGCTGACAATGCATATATTTGCCATACAGTTAAAAATCTCATTCTGGTGTTTGTGACTGATGGAAATATAGTGTAAATCAGAAACCTGTCTTGGAAGCCTAACATATGGCACAGGGCTCAGTGTGTTGGTCTGGCCAGAAGCGTTGTTTTAGAAATCCCATCACTGCACAAAGCTCCACCCAGTGATCTGAAGTGTTCTGAGAATATGCAATGTGCAAGAAAAGGAAAGCAGGTCGGTGACTAATAACATTATTTTGACTGAGTTGATGTAAGTTATACTATGCTAAGGTTCTTGTTTTGCAGCAGCAGAAGGATAAAGCAGTCCAAAATTTGCTAGGTTTCTGTTAAGCTTTCCTTATTGTTCGTGGCTGGGACAGGAAACAAAAACTAGTAAGTTATCGTCTCAAATTGCGCAAGCAATTACATTCTTTGAAAACCATTATCTGCATGAAATCTCTTCTTGCAGGAAATCACAAACAGAAAGAAATTCCTTCACAATGACAGAAAAGTCCAGGCTACTTTCAATACTTGTTTTAAAGTTAAGAAGTTGCCACAAAAATTGATTCACTAATCACTGTGATTCCAGATACCTGTCTTGACAGTATTCTGATTCTTTCAGAAAGAGCCTAAGGGTATGAAGTAAGGAAAAAGAGAATTGTCTGAAATACTAACAATTTAATTTTCTATCAGACAATCTGTAATTTGTCACAACTGATCACTGAAGAGAAATACAGAGAACACTGAACAGGTGATCATGCATGCATTTCCAGTTCATACTTTAAAACAGTGTTGTGATGCAGTGAGAAAAAATGCCTGGCCATTCATATCAGCATTTATGACTGTTTTGGAAACATTTGCCTAAGAATAATACTGGAGTAGAAACTTTGGTTCACACTGACATTAGAATACAAATTAAGCAACCAATGGATATTACGCTGTGACTCTCTGCAAAATATGAAAAACATAATAGCCTAGGCTCTAAAAGTTACCTTCTTTTCCCAGCAGATTTTTTTAAGCCACATGCTTAAAATGATATGTCTGTGGGTTGATGAATCGTGTTGAGAGACTGATTTTTGTGAAAAAGAAATAAAGTAACTGATATTTTACTGTCTTGATAAGACACGAAGCAGAAGCACCTGAGAGGAGCAATACAGGAAATAAATCACTGGCTGCTTACACACTGAGCCAGACCATTTACAGCCTGTTTGCACCAACGGAGAGGATGATAAACATTGCATCTTTTTTCCCTTTTGCTTTTCCTTGCAATATTCCCATGTCATCATACCAGTTCTGGAAGCTGCTGAAATCCACCAAAAACTCCTCATTTTATAACACGATTGTATGTTAGATGTATATAGCATACTTAGCTCTGGGAATTTACTGAAAGGCAAAACCCACACCAAAAAAAATTATCAAAGTAATGGTTCCTGAGTGTCTCTAGATGAGCCCTCCCTAAGATGTGTGCTTTTTAGCTCTATTCAAAATGAGAAGAGGAGACTGAAGGGAGAGATGAGGAGCTCAGTCTGCTGCAGAGAGTCAGAGGCTGTCTGACTCCCTGAGCTCCAGTTGGATATCCCAAGGAAATCCACATTCCTGAAGAAACTTTGTGATCTTCAGAGCTGGATGGCATCCTCATCTGCCATGTGTCAAAGACAGCTACTCACATGATGCTTTTAAAATAATAGCAAACAGTAAGAATGCCACACATAAAAATCCCTCATATTTCAGCTTCATAACATTGTGGGGTGTTTTCTCCAAAGTTGAAACAGTCCTTACTGTATCAAAGAAGCCTGTGTGTTTTAGCTTTCCTCTTTAATTTGACGATGATTTCAGATGATAAAATGAGGAAGGCACCTCAGTTTGCATTTTTCCTTGGTATGCTGCTTTTACACAGAAACAACCTCTCTTCCTGACTGTAATAATCTCACCTGCCCTTTCTAACCCTGTCTGCCAGCACCTGCTATTACCCTCTTTAATAGCACTGCGGATTACTAGTAGTCATAAATCGCAGGTTTTACACTTAATCATGATTTCTTTAATTCATTTCTGTCAATGTCGTAATATAGAGCACCCTTTTTACCAGCACAAGGGTTGTCTCAATGTCTAAAGGAACAGATAGTATGTCAGGCTTATTTCATATCCAATTATCAAGCTAGGATAAAAGTGAGAAAATGGTGATTTTCTCTGCCACCTTTTCTTTTCTGCTGACTTTCAGTAACCTTCATGCCTGTTGCACTGCATGGCAATTCTTTTTAATCATTTATTTTGTTAAAATTCAAAGTGTGTCAACAACTGGTAGGGAATGTGACAAAGCTAATTCTGGAGGAATGCATTCAATCTGCTTGGTCAGCCCCTGCCAGCAAGAAATGCCTCCGTCACACCTGCAATAATGACAGTTTAGATATGTGTGCTCTGCCCTCATACATCAGCAGCAGCTCACCTTTCCATGGATGTAATTAACTCAGTCTTGCCTGTGGCAAAGAACGCAGCAGGTATGTCAATCTCTGCGTGGCTGAGCTGGCTAATTCTTGTCTTTTCATGATGCTGCTGGACTTGGGCGTGCACACTCAGACAATACGATATTTTCAGGTTATGCTTCTGGGCTTTCATGGAGACGGTGACTTCTGGTTTGACACCAAGGCAGTGCAGATGATGGCGTTTAAAGTCTAGGAGTACTTATGTTCTGAATGTGTAAGTTATGACTTTTATTTTTTGTCTCATGCAAGCTTCCAGGAAAATATTGAATTAGAAGTTTGTACTTGTTTTACATTTAGAATGATTTTGCATAAACAAAAAATTACCCCACTCTTTGAGAGATAAGGCAGTAAATAAAGTCCTGAACTGTATGATACACAGATATTGATGCTATTAGATTGTCTTCTACAACTGGTGTCCACAGCATATGCCTTTACTGTTCTCCTTGCTTACTCCCAAGGACCACACCAGTGCAGACATGGCAATGGGAAGCACCAAGATGGTCATTCATTCATTCTTTCATTCA